>JASTWP010002876.1:0-34841 GCA_030770255.1 Temnothorax ravouxi
TGATAATAGATGCATCCGAAATTGGAGGGTAAAGAAAAAACAGTTTGTTACATCCAGAGAATACCTGAAAAAAATATGAGGAAAATTTATTTAATTAGTAAATTAAAGTTATTTGTTTCAAATTATTACTTACCTCGATTGATGAACTCCAAAATAAGGAATAAAAGAAAAATACCTAATTTACGGCATCCTGGAAAACAAGAAAATAATTTATATATCCGAAAAAAATTAATTAATTTATGCAATAAATGCTGTCTACTGAATTATAGTTACATGTCTATAGTAATTTAAAAAATCTGTAATTGAATTTCTGTCTACGAAAATAAACTCTGTTTAAATTATAATATACACGAATAAAAGCAGTCTTGCATGAATAAACGGTACAGTATATAGAAAACAATAAATAAATATTTTTACTAAACATTTTTGCAGATAAAATCGTCGGATAAATACATACGTTGGGACTACTTCAAGATCTTATTCGATCTGGACGTACAGTAAATATCCAGGAAATGCCAGGGCTTGTCCTAAAATAACACAAAGACATGTTATATTGGATACCACCTCGAAAATGCGTGTTCGACTCGCGACTCAGGTATTTCTTTTCTAATTATACTATAATATTTATATTGTATAAATTTCATGGTAAATAAATCGTTACACATTTGCACATTTGTAGATTTTTAGTCAGTCTGTTGCACAAGGTTTGGCTTTTTATTTATCACGTGGAATCAAATCTCTCGCCGAATGTGAAGAAACAATTAAGTTCTGCACTCGAATAAACGACATGTTTGATGCGCTAAATCGGAAATCTCCGAATCAGGGTTTGACCCCAGAGACCAAAGACTTTCAAGTATTACATGATTATTATTGAACAGCTGTAATGCTTTATTAAATACTTTTCAACCGATTTAATATGACCTGATTCACTATATCTTCAGGTATTACAAGATGCGCTCCAATGGTTAAACGAGTGGGAACTTGCCAAAGTACAATGTGACTAAACGGCTGATGAATTTTTAACTGTACAAACGTCTGAAGCTTTGCGAATCTCTCTACAATCAACGATCAATTTATGCCCCTATCTCATCGAAAAATACGATTTTAAATATTTACTAACCGGGAAAGTAAATCAGGATAACTTGGAGGTAATTAAACTTCCATACTTGTCCGAATGGGGTGAATTACTCGATCAAACATGCTCCGACCATGAATACGGGTCATAGTCCTTCAGTCATTACACTTACGGTAAATGAAGAATTCTACAGTGATGGCGGGGCGGGAAGATATACTTACCTTATTTGCTTAATCCTGGAATTTGAAATGTACCTGACAGAGAAAAGAAAATTACTTTAATTGAAGAATTTTAAAATGACGGAAGGGGGAGAGAAATATTTACCTCGTTGTGCGATTGTCGAAAGTGGAGAATACCTGAAAAAGAAAATCAATTATTGGCAAAAGTTAACAAAATATACAACATTTGTTATCTTGAGTACTTGTTACTTACCGTGATTGAAGAATCTTGAAATAGGGGAACACGGAAATATATATAATTACTTATTCATATGCTTGACTTGAACAATCGCACAACACCTGAGATACAAATTATGTAATAAGTGTAATCTCCACAAGTGCCGGTCATTATTGATAATGATGTGCGTGCGTGCCCACGCGCGCGCATGTTATTGCATCTATGTACAACCTATGTTTGTATGTATTTTTATTGTAGAAATTTTTTGGCACAATTCGACAAGCTGCAGGATGTAATGATCATCCCAGTTGCCCGACGTTCTTGCAACTGTACAAAATATTGTCAGTGTACAGTATTATAAAACCTCCTAAATTTGGAAACTGCACCGTTTCCGAACAGACTTCGCCGCAAATTCTAATCTCGCTTCAGGAGCTGAAAGATATTTACGGGCCGAAATCTAAGGGAAAGAGTACAGAATATCGACAATGTGTTAAGGAAAAATTAGACCAAATTTTACAATACCACGACTGGGAGGCGGACGATATCATAAATTATAATAATAATCTTGAGCATGATTCTACCCTATCCGAGACCCTCGATTGTATTATATATTTTGTGACAGGTTTTTTTACTTTAACATAAACTTTTCTCTTAAACTGCTTACAATCGTTTTAATAATTCGTAGCTATGTATCTATTATAATAAGAATCGCTGCTTGTAAGATTTGTATAATGAACTTCTTCAATTACATATATGCACTGCTTTTAGCATGTTAACATTGTAGAATACTAACAATCGCCGCTTGTAAGATTTGTGTAATAAACTCTTTCAATTGCATGCGCTGCTTTTAGCATGTTAACATTGTAGAATACTAACAATCGCCGCTTGTAAGATTTGTGTAATAAACTCTTTCAATTGCATGCGCTGCTTTTAGCATGTTAACATTGTAGAATACTAACAATCGCCGCTTGTAAGATTTGTGTAATAATAAAACTCCTTCAATTGCATGCGCTGCTTTTAGCATGTTAACATTGTAGAATACGGCTCATCTATATTCACGCGGAAATGATCAACATCACTAATATCTAACAGGTTTACATTGATTAACAGGTTATTTGTGTAAACAAGTATTAAAAGTATACGGCACATGCACGAATTGTCAACGAGCTGTGAGATCCGATTCCCTTTCCACGTCTGCGGTATCGCAATTAGTCAGCATGAAATCCCGAGGTGGACTGATTCATCCTAATTCAAGATTTTTCGATCTTATCCGTCACGTAGAATCGTGCTTTGCTAAATATGCCTCTCATCGAGACGTTTTTGATTGCGTGCTTGAAGAAGTTTTATCTTCTTACAATTTTACTTTTCCTTGCACAGAGCATGCTTCTGAGATTTTATCGTATGCGATAGTGTATTACATACGTTTAAGGATGAGACAAAATACTTATCAAGAAAATGTGAAAAATCCAAAAGTTTCTGCAACTAAAAGAAAATTGTCAAAACTAACAAATTCTTAAAAGTTTCACGGTGATACAAATATTCGTGCGATGACTCTTTTTGTCTACGTTTTTTGAGCTTAATTCGACGATTACTCGATTTTGATATGATTGTTATAAGCATTCCGGATCTTAAAAATCCAACGTATAATTATTAAGATTATAATCTGAATAAATAAATAAATATATATATAATATATTTAGATTATAATCAATTCAGATTAAATGATGTTTTTATATCTATACTATTATATATATTAACATCATTTAAATAAATAGTGCTGATATTTTGATATCGATACGAACGCTTAATATCAAATATAATATAGATTTATTATCGTTCAAATTAATATTAGGCATTACATTATGTTTTGTTCTTTGCAAATAAAAGTTTTTTTTATACCCTTTGTATATGATACAATTATATAATATATTTATTTGTATTAAGGAATATAAAAATACATTTAACATAAAAAAGCATAAGTGAAATGTATAAGAAAATTTATATACAAATCCGAGATATCCACCTTAATTATTTTATTGATTTTGTATTTCGCTAATAGAAAAATTATATCAAAAGTTTTTTTGTATTTTGAGATTTATATCATTTTTCAATCGTAATAAATACGAGGTAAGCATTGAGGTGCGACAGACATATAGCTGTTAGAAAGAGATTGACAATCTGTTTCTATCTCTCTCCCACTCGTACTTCCTTCGATCGTTGCGCCTCTCGTGGCGCATGAAGCGAATTAGATTTCACTTCAATAAAACGACCACCCCCCACCACTAAAATTTGAGCTCGTTGCTAGACCTGTATACAAGACCGTGGTCACTTTCGCAACTTTAGGCAAAGTTGCTCGGAGGGGAGTAATATGGTCTTAAGCTTACTACGGTCGCGCTCATGTGCAGCGGACTTAAGGCCTCCAGCCAATAATAATCGAGCGCTAGAGGCGCAGCCTCCTACAAGAGAGACATTCTAAGGGTGCCATTACATGGAGCGCGGAAACGCGGAAACGCGGAAACGCGGAAGACAAAATTTACTAGATTTCCGTCGATCCGTTCCGTCTGTTTTGAATGCCTTATATTACATGGAGCACATTTTGAGCGGAAAAGCGGAACGGAGAATTATAAAATATTAATTTTTAACGGTATTTATCGATTAAAATGCTTGTATTCAATAGATAAGCTGAAAAGATAAGCATATTAATAAAAATTGCAATGAATTAAGTGAACAGAATTTTAAGAAATGAATACAAATGTCTATTTGTCACTATACTGTTCCGCTTTTCCGCGCAAATTGTGCTCCATGTAATATAAGGAGAAACAAACTCGCGGAACGAACGCGTCAAATGTTCGTTCTTTTTCTCTGTACTGTTGCACGCAGATACCTCAGATAGGTTATGTATTTTTATAATATTCTATCCCGCTTAGAATATTGTGGACTTTTCTCCGTGAAATTGGAAAAGTGAAAAG
This sequence comes from Temnothorax ravouxi, assembly GCA_030770255.1. Classification (NCBI taxonomy): domain Eukaryota; kingdom Metazoa; phylum Arthropoda; class Insecta; order Hymenoptera; family Formicidae; genus Temnothorax; species Temnothorax ravouxi. Next base: position 4,441 of record JASTWP010002876.1, read on the forward strand.
TATATCATGGATCCAAATATCATGTTAATGATTATTATGAAGTTTCTCATACAAGCAAGTGATGAACCGATGAGACATGCAGAAATAACAATGAAAAAAGTGACTTCAATGTATTATTTGTACTTGCGTTACAAGAAATTGGAAGACAAAAAGAATCGAAGAATATGGGTACGACCTATTTTTACCGAAGAAAGAAGACTTGCACAAGGTGACAGCCACAATTTACTTGTGGAGATGAGATTGACAGATCCCGAAAAATACTTTAACTATCTCAGAATGTCATCAACAATCTTCAATGAGTTACTCAAGCTTGTTGGACCATTGATCGAAAAGCAAACAGTAATTCGAAAACCAATACCGGCTAGGATGAGATTGGAGGTGACTCTACGTTGGTTGGCATCTGGTGATAGCATGACATCGCTATCATATGCTTATCGCATTGCTCAATGTACACTATCACATCTTATTCCGGAAACGTGTGAAGCAATTTGGCTCTCTCTACAAAAGAAGGTTATGGTTGATCCAACTCAAGAAAATTGGAGTAGGATTGCAGAAGATTTCGAACTGATATGCCAATTTCCACACTGCATAGGCGCTATCGATGGAAAGCATGTCGAAATTCAGGTATGTATATTATGAATTTATTTACAATAATTCAGGTTCAATATATTACACATTAATAATGCAATGACATATGTAAAATGAGAAATATATATAACACAATTTTTCAATTTGCAGGCACCGCCTCGTAGTGGCTCATGCTACTACAATTATAAAGGAAGGCACAGCATAAACTTGCTCGCAGTAAGTGATGCCAAGAACCGTTTTATTATTGTGGACATTGGAGCTGAAGGAAGGCAAAGCGACGGAGGTGTTTTCGAAAACAGCGGATTACCGCATCTACTGGAAACAAATGCTCTCCATTTGCCTCTACCTACACGTCTAAATAATATGGATTCGGATTTTCCATACGTTTTATTGGGAGATGAGGCCTTTCCTCTGAGCACCTATATGATGCGACCGTACCCTCGGAGTAGACGGCTGAATATCAACAGAAAAATTTTTAACTATCGCCTGAGTCGAGCAAGGAGAACAGTAGAATGTGCTTTCGGGCTTTTGGTTGCAAGATGGAGAATATATCGTCAACCTCTTGTTGCATGCACACGTACTGCTGTGAAAGCTGTACAAGCAACGGTTGTCTTACATAATTTCATTATTAATAATGAATTAGATCTACCATTTGCAGCAAGACAGTATTCTAATATACAAGAAGAAGAACACAACTTCTTAGTTACAAGTACCGGACTTACAGCTGTAAGTCATAGAAATGTTTCGCAAAAGTCTGCAGCACTGAAAATTCGAGATAACTTTGCTTATTATTTCGAACATGTAAATCCTCTATCATGGCAGTTGGACAAAGTTTTAACTAATAACTTTTAAAACACAGTTTCCATTTAATGCATTGTATTTGTAATATTCGTATGTAGCCTGTTTTGACGATCTATATTTCTATAGTTTAATAATTCGTACAATGTAATGAATCGAATAGAAAAATATTTTATTATATATATATATATACATGAAATAAAATAATATGTCAACAAAGTAATATTTTTATTAGGGATTCTCTCGCTCAATACGTTCCATATCCTCCTCTTGGATAGCAATATCCATAATTCTCCTTTGCAGATTTCTGCGTTGTATGTAGGGTAGTCGGCGTAAAATGTCACCAAGCTGATCTAAATAGCTGTCCACTACATCACGTTTCTTCCGTGACGCTTCATCAATCATACTGAGAAATTTAGTTTCCATATCAGCTTGCCTTTGTGCAATCTTTGCTTCTATAAGTAAATAATATATGCCTAATTAATAATCGGTACTTAATAATACATGATGAGTATCTAAAATACATAAAACCAAAAGACAATTGCCGTATACTTTTATTTCTCGCCTCTGATGGTGAACATGATCTTCGTGATGATGCGTTTGATGTACTTGCAACGTCCAACATGGAATCATCACAAGTCGAGTGGTCTGCAGCCATGTCATTCCTTTGCATATCATTCTCATCAACACAGGATGAATTCGCTTCTAAAAGGTGCTGGATGGAGCTGACAGTCCTGGAAACAAAACAATTTTACAAATTAGGACATTCAATTGCACGCAATTTGAATGTTTGCAAAATCTTAGTTGAAAGATAATATAAATACTTACGGTGTTGTCTTTTCAGTATCGTCGAGAAATTTCATTTCTTCATAATGAGCGAAAGAACTACGTAACGGATGGCCAGATTCCGCCCCAGAACCACTTCGCACGTATCCTCGCATTTTCTTTCTAGCCTTTATATACGCATCTCGAAGTTGTTTCCATTTCTGCTTTACTTCTGGCACAGATAGAGATCCTATGATATTGTACAGAGAATCGTAAATTATTTACTTTATCATGCAAATAATATAATTCATATAAATAATTAAAGAATGATCTCACCATCAAATATGTTTACAATTTCTTGCCAAAGATTTTCTTTTTTTAATTTTGTTCTTTGATTTAATGGAATAGAATGGTCCCACAAAGCCTTTCGGATACGAACTAATTCAATGAGCAACTCATCTTGTGTGAATTCAGACTGTACATTGCTTTCTTTCGTATGCGGTATATCTTCAGTTTCATGTCTTTTTCCTTTAAAATAAATAAAAATAATAGTGACTTAAATTACCATGAAATGACTCAATTGTCTGTTCTAATGGATCAATAATTAACTTTTTTACAACATTTCAATGCTTGTGTGTACTTAATAAGTTGTTTAACACTATCCCATATGTAAAATATACATTGTCAAAACAAAAATGTGTAATTATAATTATTCATAATAGCATTCACCATTTTGCAAAATTATTATGTCCCTCAAGGAAGAACTTTATATGTAATACTTATATACATGTATTCTGATAAGTATTTCATTAATTTAGATCAGTTTATTCATCACTTATATTTATGTTATAATGGATAAACCCGATAAACATTTTTAGTCATTATGTTGCTGAGATGTTAGCGTAACGTTCTAGTTTAAGTATTTACTGCGTATTATAATAGAAGATAATTATAATGGATAATAAAAACTTTTTCACGAATTACACTACATAAATAAATAAATAACTTAATAAATAATAGCTTTTTATGCAACTGTCACTATAATCATTTAAAAAGAACCATTGTTTAACATACTCATAGTAACCACAGCATTTTCGTCAACATTTATGACGTCAGTATTTTCATCATATGCACCAAAACAATGATGGTCTAAAATTGTTCCACATGATCCACGTAAAATAAAACCGCAGTATCCACACTTTGTAGCCTGCAAACATAATATATACAAGTGTTTAATTATCTTTATTTCACATAAAGTGAGGTTATGACTTCATTCAGTAGGTATTAATAGTAATTTTTTTAAATTTGATTTAAACGTTATGTCAATTCATTATTAATTTACAAATACTATAATATACTTAATACTCAATACTCAAATACTTACTGGACCGTTCATTATAAACGTTTTATACTTCTTTATATACTAATATACTTGATGTTATTGTTTAGCACTTCTTGGCACACACACACAAACACGCATGATTTCCGCTGTTCCGCTCAAATGGGATAGAAAATATATCGCGGAAACGCGGAATCTAGTTACTTTCTTTCCGCGTTTCCGCGTTTCCGCGTTTCCGCGCTCCATGTAATGTCAGCCTAATAGAATATAGATATAGATTCCTTGTTGTATAGTGAGAGAGTCAAGTCGATTAAATAAGGTGTAATAGAAAATTCATCTTGTGCTATTTCCTTGTCATCCTTTCCACTCAAGACGCTACACGTCCCCTGAAACGGGGATGCGGCCGCTCTCAGGTTTCTCTCTGTACCTGCCGAATCTCATCTGGGGACATTTCGCGCTGATAGGTTAGCGAGTCCGGCCGTGACGGACAGTTGTCATTTCCGCGAGTTGTGATATTGGGTAATTTTTGCGTTGCGCCCGTTTATCCGCGTTTCTCGCGATTATCGCGCGTAAAATGCGTTAGCTGTCTTCCACGGATCGTCCCGGATAGCGTTTTATTCAGGTGAGACCGCGATCCTCGAGCTCCGCGCTTCGTGCACGGGCGTGAAACATTTTTGAGGTTAACTCTCGCTCGTCAGACTCGAGTCTTTTTCGCTCCTGCTGGAGCTGGAGAAGGAATACGTTGTTGTCTGCGCGTATCGTCGAGTGTGAGAACGGTGCGAAGCACTCACCGATCTAATGGTGTACTCACAGATACTCACGGGTATTCGTGAGTATTAAAAAATATTCGCAAGTATTCGCTAGAACTCGCAAGTATTCACTAGAACTCACAAGTACTCGTTAATACTTTCTAGTACTCGCGTATAGTACTCGCAATTGCTTGTGCGAATTTCTCTTGCTCGAGAGAACGCGAGAAATTGTCAGTGACAAGGTTTTAGTTCAGCAAAATTATAAATTTTTTAATTGGTTAAATTCGCAAAGCTAAGGTAGCTGTCTCGTCAGGGCATGTATTAGATAAAGTGTTCGATTTCGGATTTTATATCAAATTATATGATCAGCTTTGCAGTCGATTTTTTCTGTGGCTTCTTACCGACTATTTACTCTAGAAAATCGATCTCGAAAATCACAAATTTTGCATTACTTCACATACAGACGGCCAGAAAAAGAAGGCTCTATCACGGTTTCAATCACATATTTTCGCATTTTTCGATTAGATGAAGTGAGAAAAAACATTGCTTTTTGTACATTAGATTTCGAAGAATCCGATGCAACCATAAAATATATACTTTACCGGAGATTTCGGTGCTAATTTTTTAGTTTATTTTAGTGAAAATGCGGTAATCGAGCAGACATTTTTTGGTCGAGGTGAGGTTGGGAAGACTTGGAAACGCCGCTGGCTAATTACTGTAGTTGCAGGTTATGGGGCTCGTCTTTCTTAACCGAATTGGATAGTGATTGACACCCCTGTCATGCATTTAGAAACCATTTCTCAGTAATTGTCAAAATTCAATCGACAAGGAGATGTAACCTCACTTGTAACTTTTCTCGACGACTCGCATGATCAGCTGATCAAAACGGAGTCAAATGAGAAAAATCACAGAATTTGGAAAAAGTAACATACTTTGTCACGTATGAAATTTTACACCATAATTCATAGAATTATTTTTCCCTTAGCAAAAATTGCCTGAAATATATTTCTGAACGTGAAAACCTACAAACAGTCACATGACTAGCACTTAGCGAGACAGCTACCTTAATTTAACTTAATCATCTCTTTAAATTTTCCTTCTCGTCGGTTTATCCAAATTTGATTTGACTCTAACTTAATTCTTCAACATTCTTTACTTATCTTATTTCAAAATGTAGTAGAACATGTCAGGAAAACCCTCTAATAAAAAAAATTTAATGTATTTACATTTTATATCTCAGATTTTTCGTTTATTAGATTATTTCTTCTTTTGCTTATATCTATTAAAAGTTTCTTTTAAATCAAATTAATATCTTTTTCCATATTTGTTGCTTTTTTTATATACATTATTTTTAATTAACATAATATTTTTGTTGCAGTACAGTGTAACAGTGAGTACATAGAGCATAATGGAGTCAAAACCATCAGGACTGAGACCGCCGTCGAAGATAGGCCGGCCTTGCTCCACCATGCCTCCCAGACCGGCAATTCCGCCTTCCCCAATGAGACCAACGTCCAGTGAGTCTTGAACAAAATTATGCATCGTTTCTTTTTATTGCATGCATGTATAGTGTTATATTATTTGCGCGTGTGTTATTGTTTGATATTTGTTATACATTTTTGTACTAAACAGATATGATATGTATAGATATCTGATATTGATAAGAGGTATAAAAGAATGTCTGACAATATCCCATGTTAGGTTGAAAAATAGATCATGTATTAATAAATATACGCATATACCTGCTCTTCATACTCCATATTTTACCTGCATAAGAAAATAACGTTTTGTCTTTCAGGTTTTATGTCTCTCTTAATTCCAGTTCAAATTTTTAAAACACCAATATATAGGAAGAATCCGGAAGAATCTTATCAAAAATATCTTCTTCCACGATTATTATGCGAAAGAGAGATCCATTGCTATTTGCCTTATGCATACGAAGTGTAATGGAAAATTTATTAATTAATAGATGATTCAGGTGATAAATATAACCGACAAGTAAAGTCGTATTTATGTCATTAACGTTAATCTGTTTTCGTAATGCTAATTTTCTTATGCTGTAAAAGTGTTTGTGCGCGGAGTACGTTTTGACGAAGGGTATTATAAACGGTAATTAAGTTATTATGAACGTTATTACGATTCGAACGCGTATCGTGAGTGTCTCGTTAATTCGCCCCGGCATGCACGCACACCGGGAACACCGTGCACGCCCACGGCTCGATCGTGAACGAGCGTGAACGCGAGCGCTCTGGCGAGCGCGAGTCCGCGAGTTGTTGCTCGCGCGAGTCGTTTCTCGGCCATTCGCGACGACACATCCCTCGCGCGAGAGGAGGTGAGAGACAGAGAGAGAGAGAGAGAGAGAGAGAGAGAAACTGGTAAATATTTTTTATCAGAAACTCGCGGGAATTAATGGTGAGTCGCGTGTACTTTGCGAATAGTGCTTACTTTTATTTCTGTCGTCTTGTTAAAAGAGGAGTAGGTAGAAAAACGAAATCTTTCTTTCTACTTTGTGCAGCGTTCGCCGAAAGAGTAAATTGTGGTGAGTCAAACTGATCGTCAAACATTGAAAACAGGATTCGAAGGATTGTTCAGTAATCAGTATAATTATCATAATTAAATTTTATTACGTTTTATAACTTTACATTAATTATCACTTAATTCGATTATTATGATTTATAATACGCATGTTTGTCGCTGTTCTTCATTTGTGAACGCCGATCAACTTGACTTGTCACGATTGATCGAGAGTGATTCGTATTTTTAATGCTCGCGAAACGTATTTTTAAATAATAAACCGCTCTTTGAAAAGTGAAAGGAACTGGAGTGATTAAGAATGTTGTTCGCTGATAATTGGCAGATAATTCGGAAGTTAAGGCAAATCTAATAGCAATCTCAATATAGGCATAATTAGGTATAAAAAAAATATATAAATGAAATATTCTTTACAAACGCTTGGTAGTATCTAATTATAATAATTATAATAATTAATTTTGTAGAAAATTTATCGCCACGACGCGTTGCTTTATCGTTTTTACGCCAACTTTTACGTATAAATAAATAAATAATTTCTTCTTTGATCACTCGATCGACCGATTTTTCTTCGCATTGTAAGTTCATTCTCTTGTATTATATTTTCTACGCCAGTTTATACCAGCCTTTCTTCATCTAAAATCTAATTCTTCACCCAAGATTTGAATTTTGACGTAGAACTACGTCTTTGGCGACAGTAAGTATAGGGGATAACATTGGGAGCACAGATGCAACGAAAACGTGTCACACTTTGAACGTTTATATCTTCAAAACTAATAATCGTAGAGTAATGATTAATACGTTCTTTATTTCCTCTCGAAAGTCTCGAAAATCTCGAAAAACTTCTTCAATGGGGAAGCCAAACAATTATAAGCAAATAATTATGCTCAAGTTTCAACTACTTTTAAATGTTAAACAACTACAAACTTGTCAGACAACTACAAACGATTCTAAAAAACATGGCGCAAGCGGATTCGAGATATCTTTAAAATTGTCAAAGATACGTAAGTGCTGGTCTACAACCTTGCTTTAAAGAATATTTAAGCTCTAAGCCGTAAGAAATTGACTAATCGCAATCGAGTATTCTCCTCACATTCTATTGTGATTGGTCAATTTCTTACGGCTTAAAGCTTAAATATATCCTTTAAAGCAAGGTTGTAGACTAGCACTAATTTGTTTATTACAAATACATTGCAACTTTTAAATTATTCAACTACAAACAAATACAACGAAACAAATAATTTTTATCCCCTAAAAAATCTTTACGGGGATGCTGGTCTATATTTGAGCTCGCTATTAAATGTTTAATTAACATATCCGTTTCTTTTGTTAGAAAAACGTTTTTCCGAATACACATGTTTTAAATCTAGGGCCTCTCTCTGATAAACGTTTAAACATTTACCAGACTCTAATATACATTTAAATGTTAAGATAAACGGTTAAACGTTTAGTAAACGTATACTAAACGTTTAAACGTGTAGACGTTTTTTACAAGTAAACGTTCTTCTAGAAGAAAATGTAAATGGATAAACGTTTCGCGTTTAAACGTTTATTCGAAAATAAAATCAGAGCCCTAAACTCTATATTCTACATTCTGAGTTCTAAAATAATTCTCGTATAGTTCTGAATGTATCCGAATAAACGTTTTCCGAAGAACAAATGAGACGCTGGCCGATTTCTGAAATTCTGAGTGTTCTAAAATATTTCTCGTGTAGTTCTGAATGTGTCCTAACGTTTTCCAAATAGTTCTGCCGATTAGAATTACTTAATTTTTAAATAATTTTTATTGCCGCATTTACGACTACATGAGTGAGACACGCTAGCCGATTTTCGATAATTATTTGAAAAATAGACAAATGTTTATGAACAGAACTCTTCGGAAAACGTTCGGATACATTAAGAAGTACACGAAAAATATTTTGATGTGAGATATCTCAATTTAGGGTAAGAGTAATTTTTTTAAATATTTGTTTTTTTTATGGATAAAACTAAAAACGATATTATTGTTACTACAAACAACTACAAAGGATTCTAAAACACATAGCGCAAGCGGATTCGAGATATCTTTAAAATTGAGAAAGATACGTTATTTGTATATTGCAAATACGTTGTAACTTTTAAATTATTCAACTACAAACGAAATATTGTTACTACAAACAACTACAAACGATTCTAAAACACATGGCGCGAACGAATTTCAAATATCTCAATTTTGAGTAAGAGTGATTTTTTTAATTTTTCGTTATTTCCAAATGGATAAAACTACAAACGAAATTATTGTTACTACAAATAACTACAAACGATTCTAAAACACATGGCGCGAGCGAATTTCAAATATCTCAATTTTGAGTAAGAGTGATTTTTTAAATTTTTTGTTGTTTTCAAATGGATAAATCTACAAACGATATTATTGTCACTACAAACAACTACAAACGATTCTAAAACACATGGCGCGAGCGAATTTTAAATATCTCAATTTTAGGCAAGAGTGATTTTTAAAAATCTTTGTTTTTGCAAAATCGATAAAACTACAAACGAAATTATTGTTACTACAAACAACTACAAAGAAAATGCTACATATTCCTCTTTTTAAAAATTCATTTTGTTAAAGTCGGGTGTCAACTTCACGGAACTGCTTCTACGTATGTACATATTCCTATATAGCAAATTCTAACGTATGTAACTCAAGAACTAATCAATTAAATTTTAAAAAATTATATATGAAATAGGGGTAGAAAAGATTGAAGAACATAATAGAATTAGCAAAAAATTACCAATATAATAAAAATGAAACAGGCACAGTAATCAACTGTCCTTCGCTGAATACTTGAACATGAAATAGTGACAATCGACGTAGCCCTACGTCAATCGTCCTTCGCTGAATACTTTAACATGAACTAGTGGCAGTAGACATAGTTCTACATTGTTGGTTGCGGTACCGTTGTTACAGTGCCCGGTTTTTTTTTTTTATTATTTTCTCATTCTCTTCTAAAGTACAAATTTGTCTTATTTTCTTCGTTACTATTTTCCATCCTTTCCCTTTCTTTTCTCAGATTTTGCCTTCGTACAACAGACGCATTCTGAATACGCAGAATATCAGATTTTTATCGCTTTATTTTTCTGACGCGCAGATTTCTCTCGGCGCGCCTCTCAGCGATGCATAACGGGCGATGAGGTGCGTTTTCGCGATCGCCTCTGGTCGCATCCAGGGCACGTATCTTGCCTTATTGGTACAACGCCATTGAATTGCCTTCGCCGCACAATCGCACAACGTCGGCTGACGCATTGCGATTATGCAAGCCGCTGCACTGGTGTTTATCTCGCGCCCGCGATTTCATCCCGCGTTTCGCATCTTTCCTCCCCGGGTCCTTCTCTTTTCTCTCTCTTTTATTTTTTTTTGCTCCCTTTGCCCTCCCGTTTTGATTCTCGCGGGAGATCGGTCGATCGGTTTCTCGAGTTTCGCAATTCGATCAGGAGATTCAAGGCCTTCGTTTTTCGTTTTACGTTATTGCGAGGTCCAAGGGATATAGCAGAATTGCTATATAATAATTAAAACTAAAACTTTAAATGAAATTAGGAGAAACGTCTCGAATGTTTCCGTCGAAAGATTAAAATTATATTTGTGTCCTTAAAATACCAAATTAACACTAAAACTACCGGGGATTAATCTATATTTATTTCTTACCGAAGAAATCTTAGAAAAGAAAAGAAAATCAGAGAGAACAAATTAATAAAATTTATCATCTATGTAACTTCAATAAAAGTCAGGCAAAATTTCAGAAATTAAGATGTTTTAAAAATGAGTAATAAATTATTTAAAAATGTCAAACAGGTTATTTTGACCCTTTTGATAATTAATGTTAATGAGGGATATGAGTTAACAGAGAAACTTGTTTGTGTAATTTAAACGGACGTCACCTGTGGTATAGTATTTCTAGAATAATTCGTAAAAAGAATATAAATTTACATATATAATTGTAACGAGATTTATCTCTGCGATATTTAAAACAATGTCGAAACAAAATGACAATGGTTAGGTAATCTCCTGCAATCGATTACAGTTCAAAGACATCATTAAGACACGTAATTATTATAGAATACTCTATATCGATTACGTGGTGTGCGGCAGCATAACCGATTTTCCAATCGCTCGAGTTCAATTCCGATTAGCTGATTTTTTTTCTGACAAGGACTCAAATTAACCGCGACGGCAACAGAAAGGCAAAGGATTATCTGCGGCGCGGCGCCTCGCTCTGACGCAATTGTCGTCGGCATGGTGTTCTGCGGTAACTGTGACACCATCGGCTAAATATGGAGAGAGATAAATGGTTTATGAGCGGGGCCACGCCACGGTTCGTTTCGGGCTGCTACTTTGCCATTTGCTTGATGTTTGTACGGGAACGCTATTGAAGCCGCTTTTAAGGCCATCCATTCGAATTCCGCGGTCTGACGAAAGTCCGCTATTAGTCTTAGGCTTCCCAGGTAGCAAAATGATATCTAAAAGATATCTAAAAGTTAACCGAAAAAAGACTAGGATGACTTTTTAGTTGGCTAAAAAGATTCCTTTTTGACAACAAAATTGTGTCTCATGTCTACTTAAACGGCACGTAATGGATATCCGTACGCTAACTGTCGATGTCCTTACGCTAACTGTAAGGCAACTTATAGCGTTTACCAAATTGGCAACATATGGTCAACCTGTATCAGTTGCCAATAGGTCAACGTAAAGTTACCGAATTGCTATACCAAAATGCTTTACAGAAATGGCCGTCATTCAACAGATGTCTTATAGATGTCCAAAAGATTAACGAAATGGCATCTAAACGGCACGAATAAATGATGTCCAAAAGATATCTTATTTATGGAATATATAGGACAGGGACAGGTGAACAATAAATGATAAAAGTTTATTGTTACCTGAAATCTGGATGTACACAATATAAAGTTAATTGTATTATCTAAAATTATGAGTACACAGTTAACAATCAACTAGTATATTTTATAACATAAAGTTGATATAATTATAATTAATATAATATATATTATATCAACTTTATATTATATTATAAAATATACCAGTTGATTGTAACCTGTGTACTAAGTAATTTTAGATAATACAATTAACTTTACATTGTGTACATCCATATTTCAGATAACAATAAACTTTTATCATATAGTATATAATACAATTAATATAAATCCATATTTCACACTATTATTTATATATATATATATATATATTTGGAACTTTGATAAATATTACTTATTAAACATCCTTACATCTAGAAGCTTAATATTATTTCGCGTGGTAAATTATCGTATCGCATTTTATTCAACTAATGAGCAACATGGACATTTAGAGTAAACTTATCGCTAATGAGCAGTGTTACGTGATGTGGGCGCTAACATTCGTATAACTGGACGGGCTACGGAGTAAAATGTCATTATCTCAGGCCAAATTAAGCCGCCTTCAATTCTACGACAATAATCGGACTCTTCTTAAAGTATTAATTCACTCTATTAATAAACAGAATTTGTGATGCCGTTAATCGTTAGTGACAATCATTAATAGAATCTATTAATATCTATTAATCATTAATATTATTAATATCTATCAATGTATTAATTAATTATAATTTATTTATTATTAATCACTAATCAATGTATCGCCATTAATACGCCAACAATATAATCTTAATAATAATTTATTATTATTAATAAAATCTGCGATAAACATAAATTCATATTAATTATATAACTCCATTAGAAAATCTGACAATTTTTACGAATGTTAGCGCGCGTTATTATTATATTCGTGAAATAAACGATTAATTCTTAGCTAATTGGACACTATCGTGCTGACAAAGTTACGACAAAGTTACAAGTATCAAATCGCCGTATAGTGTGAACGAGTTGTACCTATGGCAGAGATAAAGCTTGTTTATTAGCAAAGATCTGAAGCATACTTCCATTTATCGACTTTTCGTTGATGTAACAACGAGCAAAGATGAATTCGAAGCTTAATCAATTACAATAAAAACGTGTGCTGGCGCTAAATATTTCAGTGATAATGCTCTATCAACTAAAATGTATTGCGACTAATGTACAGTATTATATGTACGATAAATTAATAAAGAGTGACTAATACTAAAATTTCAGTGCATTGCGGTGCACATCGAGCTCCAATCTCTCAGATATCTGCTGTCTCTGTAATTTACAAGTATGCAAGATGCTTCCGCGACGATAAGCATTTGATTTTGCTGTGTCAGTATCTATATTGCGTGTATAGACTTTTTGACCACTATAGGAAAAGTGTTGATTAAGCAGTGACAGGATACCTGAGTTATGAAAATGTATGAGCACTAATTGTGTCTCTTCATCTCGTGACGACACAAGTATATACTCATGGAGAAAAAAAATTAAAAAACAAAATAGTTATCTCTTTTGCGTACATGTAATTGAATATGCTGGATAAAAGAAAAATATCTCGTCGAGTAAAGAAGTATAGATATTTTGTTTGCATTCAGTGCAATCGACTACAGTACAATCAACGAACAAAATGTATTTTATAATTTAGATGAAAATCGCGTTTAGTTTCTTAATTTTTGTGACAATTATATTACTGCGTTGTAATTTCACAACTGTACGTAACGGAATCATCTTGCATATTACATAAACCATCGCAACAAAATAGTATCATAGATTCTCTTTGCTTTTTTCCACCCTTTCTTCGAAAATAAATACCCTATAAAACTATTTCGTGTACATGGGATATTGTATGCGAGCCATTGAATACTATATTGATATTTTGTGTTTGTATGTGTATGTATGTGTGTGTGTGCGCGCGCGCGCACGTGCGTCTGAGCACGTGCTAATATTATTCAGATATAAATGTAAATGAGATCGTGTAAATAGTGAAGCATAAAATCACTCTAATCGTCTCACTGTTAGAGCAACTTCAATATTTATCTTATAAAAAAAGGCACGCGTGACGCATATTATAGACACAGGTACAGTAATATATATCTTGTACATAAACAAACAAATCTCACATGAGCAAAACACAGTTGCATATAAACAACATTATCACATCCACTTATTTATATGAATATTAGGAACTTTTTGATATCTATATTTATCTTATTTAAAAAAAGGTACGCGTGATGCATATAGACGCAGGTACAGTGTAATATATATATATATATATATCTACCAAATACAATGCTGAATCCATATCACTGATGTTGAAGATTTTGACGTTCACGACGTTCATTTTCTGCTTTTTTTCGATCGCCCCCACGGCGAAGCCACTCGGCGATTCGGTCTTCGACAGTTTTGATTTTTGTCCCTTCAAATGTGTTACGTACAACATCTGAAAAAGTAGACTATGAGACGTAGTAACTTTTTTACGGCGAAGAACTTAACAAAAGTGTTATATGCCATATACATACCAATTATGACATATGGAAACGTGAACTTGGAGATTTTTGGTTTGTTCTCAGCTCCGAGGGTCCAAACGACTTGTTGAGTTAAATCATCCGTCATAACTACTTCCATTGCATATTTCACTGCTTTTTGAACTGATTTTCCGCCGATGTCTTGAATTTTTTTCATCTAGAAAATATCAACAATTTAAGAAACTTAATTAAATATTGACGAAACGATGTATCAGCACAAGTATTATTCACAGTTTCACAATACTCGTATACGTACAAATTGATCTCGCATTTGTCCATTGTCTTTGAGATCACGATCGAATCTTTGTAATTCGTTAATATCAGTGAATGGCATCTGGGGGAGAAGTGCATAATGATGACGATCTATACGCTCCACTGGGTTATCATTTCTTCGCCCTACTTCCAGCAACTCATTTAGTTTTTGTAGAATGCAATTCTCAAAATCCTTTCGTTCCTGTCTACAACCATCTGAAAAATAATATAATTAATACCCACTCGGCATGTTATATTGCTGAAATATTAAAATGTTCGGGAATAGTGCAGAAATAAAAATACATATTATTTTAATACGTGCTTATAATATTGTACATTATTTTAAACATTTCAGCTTTCATTTTCTGTCAGTAAGTGCCTAATGTCTCGGGAAACTCAGGATCCCAAAAACCTTTAAAAAAATTATATTTATTATATATATATATATATATATATATATATATAACAGAAAAAAGTGATAATCAAATAAAATATTATATTAAATAAAATATTATACCTTCTGGTGTATTTGGTCGCTCATATTAGCATTGATTCTTCCGTTTTTGTATTTCTTTTTCTGACAATGACAACATCTTGTAATACTAAAAATCAAATATCATGAATTACTTTTTTATGACAAAAATATTTATATTTTTTTATTTTTCTTTATATGTATATATATATATATATATATATAAAATTAATATATCTTATATAACTATATACTATTAATATTGCATTACTTCTCTGCATTCCCAGCAATCCTGGCCCTTTAACTTTGCTCTGTCAGCTTTACATCGCATGTTAAAGCTGCTTTGGAATGTCCTTCCTTTTTGACCATCTGTAAACAATGTTTTCATTAGATACATAAAAGCAACTTACATTACCACAATTGTTAAGTATTATTTACACATTAAACTGATCCAGTTACCTCTTTTTCTTAAGTGGCTTGTTTTCTGTGTCATCCAAATTGAAATTATCCATGTTATTATTTATATTTGCACTAATTTTACTAGTGTTGTTCACTATAAGTGTTGCAGCACTATTTTCAGTAACAGTTTCACTATTTTTGACTGAATAAAATGCAAGTCGAGATTGTTTCGGTCTTTTCTTTAAATGGGCGAATATTGACGGACTTGTTGGCTGATTATTTTTGTGCAAAGATTTATATGCCTCTAATGAACTATAAGTTTCCGTATCGGAATCTAATTCCAATATGCTTTCTTGCACTATAAAATGACATGTACATATTCATCGATGAAATAAAAGAAAGGAGAAGAGGAATGCTTCGAAGCACTCGTAGAGTTAAGCGGATCACAACCATAAAAATATAAGACAGATATATACAGATATAGAATTTGTAATACTTACTGCAGCATACTGCAGCATCGTGTGGATGTATTTCTGGTCTGTCTTCTCGATTGACAATTACTTCGTCGTTGTCTAATGCATCGTCACCTTGATTATTATTTTCTTCATCATTTTCAACTACTTCATCATTTTCACGTACTTCATCATTTTCAACTACTTCATCAGTTTCACGTACTTCATCATTTTCAACTACTTCATTATTGCTGCTGTCTTCCAAAAATTCTGCATACATATAGTCATCATCTACAGAGTAAAATACCCTGTCTCGTATTGATTTATTCCATTTTTAATATAATGCTGGGACAGTTTATCAATGCTTACCTTGCTCTTCTGCAGTTTCCGCATTGTCCTGCAGATATTCTAAGATAGTCTGGTCTTGGTGTAAGGGTGAAGAAGTGGAAATTTTTTGCGCACTGCGTTTCTGCAATTGCGACACGTACTTTTTGTTCGCGTTTTGCACCGGTGCTACAGGACTGTTTTCGATTATTTGAACGCCGGAATTGTTCAAGATGTTACCCGTATGTGTTCCTGCTGCAAAAATAAATTACGCCCAGCATATTTTTTTTATACACAAAAAATGTAGACCTTATAAGATTCTTATATTTAATACATAAAATGTACCTTTGAATTTGTTGGGCGGGAGATACATGTTTCGGATCTTGATTATCTTCGCTTGAGCTGTGAAATGTAAGAGATAATGTAGAATATTACGACGTATATTGCATAATCTTTCCAATCGACAAGTATAAACTTACACATTCCTTTTGATGCTTGCGATGGCATCGATCTTTTCTGCTTATTGTGGTGTTTCTGAATAGCTGCCATATCCTACACAGTATGTAGGTATAAATATTTCATAATGGCCAGTTTTTTTTTTCAGTACAGTTGAATATCATATTTTAACGTGAGACAATAAGAAATAGCACCATGCAAAGTGTAACCCTGACTCTTTGAGAGACACAAGTATGTAGATATAAATATTTCATAATGGCCAGTTTTTTTTTTAAGTACAGTTAAATATCATATTTTAACGGGAGACAATAAGAAATAGCACCATGCAAAGTGGAACCCTGACCCTTTGAGAGACACAATAATCACGCGTGACAGAGGGGAACAAGTGTAATCACATCAAAATGTACTAGCATCGAAATGGAACAATGTTATAAATAAACGACCAAGAACACAATGCGGCCAATACCATATACAAACGTGTACCAATAAATAAAATCAAAATTAAATCAAGCAACAGGCTCATATCCACACATATCTATATCAAACCTGTGAATTGACCAATAAAATATGTACATCTGTGATGTGAAATATAAGTTGTCGGGAAAATCTGAAAAGAAAGCGTGGACGCTTTCGCCGATTCCTCTGATGTAAAGAATCGGGATGTCTCATGATATATGTTTTAAATCTGTAAATATAAATAGTACGTCACAAAAAAAAATATTGTACTATAGAGAACGTAGTCTCATCCATAAAATAAACATTTGGCAATGCGGCAATAAAATAAATCGTAACGTGTAAAGTGCAGATTAGTAATAATAAAATGGACATAAAAAACTACAGGATATAACGTCTATTTATGTGTCGCTGTGAATTAGAGGGAAAACATACACAGAATCAGCGTCGTACGGAACAACAAAGCCTTTTCGGTCAATTTCGTCTATGTTCCATGTTTGAAGTTCAGAAAGCTCACGTCCATCGAAAATGCCTAAATTGCGAGAATCGCACGGATAATCAGCAATAGGATGAGTGTTGATAAATTGGCGACCAACAATAACAGGAATTTCCTTGTAGCAGCATATATGTTCTACGAGAACAACGCTGTTATTCGATAGATAGCAACAATTGTTAGGACTTTTGTCAGTTAGCAAAAAGTCTTGAAATTGGATTTCCTGATGGAAATTGGTATATCCCGGCGGTAATTGATGGTCATCTAACCGATTCTTCCTTTTGTTTAAGTAATTGTAACCAGTTCTCGAGTTGTCTGAAGGTATAAGATGGATTGATCGTTCTGTTATTCTTTTTATGAATTGCGCTAAAGGTTGGGCACCACCTTTGATCATTAATTTAATTTTTTGCAAAAAATTTTCAAACGGAAAGCAACTGAAAGAGTCAAGGGGCCCGTGATTTAGAACATCCTCTGGAATATGAATTAAATTGTGAATGTTGTAAATTAATGTTTCTTCTCCATACAAGAGTTCCATGTTATCTACGAAGTAGATCATAAGATCTTGGGCATAGCTGTTATTGCGTACACATTCTCTTGGATCACAAAGAATTCTAACGGCACAGTTGAGAGCATTAAAATGTACGATCTGAGGTTTACTTAATAAATGCTGAAGAACCACGGGTCCCAAATACAACAGGAACAATCGGAACTCTGTCGCTTTCCACTGAGCGACTTCTTCCAAAGAACGCGGATGTCGTGAAAATTCTGCTGGAACAGATTTAGCTAACCTGCGATAAAAATCGTTAAATGCGGCAAGCTTAGCTAATGCTTCCTCGGATTTTCCCATAGCGCGGATCCAAAGTAATAGAAGTTTTTTCATCGTTCCTAGGCACAACAGGTGCATATAATCGAGAGGGAATTGCTTTATCATATCAATAATACCTATGATTTCAAAAGGAGACATGATATTCAGAAATGCAGCAGGTAATCCTTCTCTGAAAGTCGCATTAGTTCTCAAAGTTGAATCCTTCTCTAGAAATATTCGTCGTCCATTCACAGTTTTACCAGGTTGAATGCATTTGGCACAACGGCTATTATGAGCGGGAAAACAAGAGATAAAATTTCGTGCAGGAGTATCAGCAAGGATTGCGTTCAATCGTACAAAATAGCTTCGATATTCGTAAATAAAACCCTCATTGTACAATTTCATGTACTCTGTGAGAAATGCTTGTAGAAATTGAGCAGCGGATGAAGGCTTTTTATTTCCATGAAACGCTCCAATAACGAATGGTTCGACAAACTGAGTTCCAACAACTTTACCTAATATGGGCCACAACTGACTCTTAGAACTCTTTGATAGAGGTAGTCCATCGATATTAATGTTAATTTGGAGAATCGCAGAAATTTCCGTGTCAGAATTACGCTGCAGCAATACATTATACTTTCTCAACTGTTCCTTCAGTGCCCTCTCTAAGCCATAATGAACATAAGTGCCTCCAGCGAGAGCCTGTATATCAGTTCTGTTTGGCGTGTCACATAATGTCCTAGCATCAGACGGAAGCTCAGGATGACCAAATTTCTTTAACCCTCTCAAAAGATCGTTCACAACGGATTGAGGTATTTTGTTTTGGATTGCCCAATGAGCAAGAAAATCTTGAAGATTAGTTATACTAGTGGGACGAGTGATAGTCGATTGAGCCTGATTGTCCAACTGGATATCTGTATTAGTCAGTGTCAGTCTTTCATTGATTAGCAAATTGAGATCTTCTGCGTCATCAAAGCGTTCAAAGAAATCATCAATTTGATGACAAACGTCATCAGGAATATTAGAAGCACAAGCTGTTGGCGGTGAGCATGAGGGAGGACGAGTAGGACTAGACGCAGCATTATTTGCTGCATTTGCCAGGTAAGCGAGATCCGCTTGCACAAGGGCGCGGATTCGTCGCTTTTGCTGTTTTCGTGAGAGCTTCAGGAACGGTTTCATCCGTCTCAACGGAGGTCCCATAATGGCATAATGCTATAATGTATATCGCAATTAACCCTTCAACTATTAAATATAATAAAACACGGAATAGATCAGTATTACTGTATATACTCACAACTTTTTCCAGATGTAGAGAAAAATATTATAAAAATAGTGTACGTCCCTTTACTTTATTTATTACTGCGTGTATAACTCGGTATAACCTGAAAAGTACACGTGTATTTTATATAGTCACGCTTTATGATATATGCATGTATATATATACTAAAAATATAGAAAAAGCGAAAGTATATACTTACACGTTATTAATTACACACTTTTTGTCGAACAATTTGTCTCTTTCTCGTGATGGAATAAAATCGCATACGTATAATATACGCGCGGCGCAATATCTCTCGACTTTATATTCTAGATATTTCCATAACCAAGAAGATGTCGTAAAAATGATAACTTTCCTACATCGTTTTAATGACGTCAATAATGCCACTACAACATGATATCTAATTGGTGACATCTTTTGGACTGCAACAAAAGGCAGAAACAGCGCTACCGATAGATACCTTTTGGACAACTTTTATAAAGATACTTTTGGATAACATTAAATTGATGATTTTTCGATGCCTTAAAACAGCCATCTATCGGATAAAGTAAAATGGTGACTTTAGGATAACAGGTTTTTCTTTCCATTAAGATATCATAAAAAAGACACCATTCGGATAACAGTAAACGAGATATCAATTTAAAGGCATCCATTGGTCATCTTATGGTAAAATCATAAAGGCAACCTTAAAACGACAACTTACAGATACCTTTTTGACATTAATGCTACCTGGGTTAGGTAAATAATATGAAAACCGTGGGCACACGGTCTACGAAAGTGGTAGCGCGCGGCGTAATCGCGATCGACCACTTCACCCGTTCTGCCGTGAACATATAAAATATACAATTATATGTCTGTACTTTAGAGGTGAAGAATCATATTTTCAGTTTTTGTTCAAGTTAGAGTCAATACATTTTTTAATATAACAGAAGTTTAAATTGTATAATGTTACAGCGTCTCATGTTTATTATTATTAGTTCCTAAGATACAATATTTTATAGAAAGAGTCATATTGAAAATTTGTATAATGCATAATTTTTAAACCAGATATAGCATGTTATTGGCAGTTGTATACTATTAAACATGTCAGTTAAATTACTTTATTAAAAACTTGATAAATTAAGTTGTTACTTTTGCTTTATATCTAAAAAATATATTATTTCTCTATTTGAAACTATAAACCTTGTTTTCTCTGAATTCAAAAATAATGGAGGTACGATTTTTTTATCTCTAAAATTATACAAATATATTATACAATTATATATATTATATAGAAAGGAACTCAAAATTTAAAAATTAAGAAAATAAATAAATAAATAAATATATTTCGTTTTTCAATTTTTTAATTTCGAGTTTGCTTCCACAATGATTTCGCAATTGGACGGATAAAGATATTGTTAATTTTCATAATTATCGACATAGCGTTTACAATTGCTTAATCACATTCGCTACGTCGCGTCGTAATCTCGTTATAACGCGGGATGAATTACACATAACAGCTGTAACGATATCTCTTTACGGCTATTAAACTTGTTTACGTACCTACGTAGATATCCACGCATGAGGTATCAAACTGCCCGTATATCCAACGGCAGCCTCTATAGGCATTCTTACAGCCGTGTCGTATTGAGTGATCGGGGTACTTGACACTAACAACCCTACAGAACATGATTCTATTTTCATTCGAAGATTTGATAGGAATTTTTAAAGATCATTTTTTTATAAATTGAAAGATATATTAGGTTGGCCAATAAGTCCGTGCGGTTTTTTACTTATAAATGTTCAAGTAAAAAACCGCACGGACTTATTGGCCAACCTAATATATGGTAACGAGAAGAATGTTTACGCTTCTTTTTGACGTTAAGTATTGCAAAAGTTTTTATGGAAAATGATAAAATAAATATCAACTTAATACAGGAATCCAATTGCGATTGGATGATTTTAAATCTATTATTTTTAAAAGAATTTATAAAATAGAATTTACGTTATTACAAGGTATAATTAATTAATAATCTTTTATATAAAAGATAATGTGTATATATGTAAGAATTGATGTAAGAGAAATTAAAATCATGTAAGATGCATAATTCACAGACATTCGCCAACGAAACATGGCGCCACGATTACGGCGTCGGATCACGTCGGTGTATTAATCACGGCCAACACGCTTGAATTAAAAAGTATAGTGTATTCTGTCATCGAGAATCATCGTGCGTCGCGTATGGCTCTAATAATCATGTACCGTCATCGCGCAAGGTTTTGCATAAATTATTACGCAGCAACGAAAATATGGATGTCTCGGGACGAATTTTAATACACAGAAACGAGTTTTTTTTACAAATTCAGGAGAAAGTTTCTCCTTGAAGTTTAATTGAAGCTTAAGGTTTATTTGATCTTCTCTCTTTTTTATCTTCTTTGGGCGTTAATAATTTTTTAGATTATTTTAGCAGTCAATTTTATTTAAATTTTAGATTATTTTTAAAATTATTTTTTAGATTATTTTTTAGATTATTTTTTAGATTATTTTTAAAATTATTTTTGAAATTATTAAATTAATTATTTTTTAGGTTATTTTAACCGTGTCAGTTTTATTTAAAAATTTTAACAACATTTTAATGATATTAAGATTCTCAAATGAAGATGAAACCGTTTTGCTACATCTTTTAATTCTGACATTTCGAGATCGGCGTACCGTCGCGTCGACCGGCCGATCGCGGTAACCGCGCGTCATTCCGAGCGACGCAACGTGCGCGTAAAAAGGCGCATTAAATGCAGATTGCACTAAAGATAAAATTGCCGGGATACATAACGCCTCTCTTGGCCGCGACGCGACGGCGATGGCGGCAGCGGCGGAGACCTCGGTGGTTGCGGCCGCGTAAAGCCCGGTCTACATAGGCCGCAGTTCGCAAAACGCAAGACACACGCACAGTCTACATGTCAATCTAACGTCTCTGTGTATAGAGGTTAGATTAACATGTAGACTGTGCGTGTGTCTTGCGTTTTGCGAACTGCGGCCTATGTAGACCGGGCTTAATCGCGATTTCATCTCGTCGAACAGAGGCTCCGACCCACGCGACCGACCTACTACGACAAGGCACGCGCCCACGCCCTTTTCCATAAAGTAATTAATTAAATCGCGAATCGCCACGAATATCCGGACATACCGGCGGTGACCGGTGACTCCTTTTGCGGAGTTTTTTCGCGCGCGCGCACCGCCGCGGGAGGAACATCGGCGACGTGAATGATGAGCTTTGTGATGTCGTCGCAAGATTTCCTGCACAAGGAAACCAGAAGCTATTAGACATCGCGGAAGTATGATAAGAGAAAGTATTTATGGCAAAATATTATGAAAATTACGCAGAAAAAAAGTAGTTTAATCAAGACGAATATATTCAAATTATCACAATAATTGTTTCATATATGAGCAATAATATATAATTTTTTTAAAAGAATTTTATGTTCTTATGTTTCAAGAATATAATTTAATTTGAATATTATAATTGTCACATAAAGAGTACTTATGAGTTTCTTGATGATAACGATGTCTTCTTTATTTTGTAACATAATACAATTAAATCAACATTATTTGTGTTTGCGTAAAGAATATTAAATTTTAAAACAAGATTTAAATTGTCTTTATCGTTATAAAATGAATATTCTTGGTTTGAAAGTACTGTTATGTCTGTTATTCTTTATCTAGTATTTTTTGCTTTCGATTAATAAAAATTATTTTTGAATAATAAGAGAATATATATTTTTTTATTGAATTATATATAATGCTTTGATGCAAGTAATTTATCTTTGTTTAACGCTGTATAATCTCATTTTAACCCTCATAGTTACTTCACCTAGGTCTGAGAGACTCTGCACGTTGTTAAAACGTGCAGGGTTTTTAAAACTTTCATAAAAAGTCAGTACTACGTCAATTTGAAAAAAAGCAAATTTTTTCGCTTTTTCAGAAAAACACGTCTTTCTTTTTTTTTAAATAACATTTACATTTTTTAACTTGAAATAATCTAACTTGCACAGTCTTGTAGATCTTTAAAGGACGCATCGATTAAAAAAAAATACTTCAAATTGATGCATTTGTCTTAAAGATACAAGCTGGAGAAGACGGCAGGGGTCTCTCATACCCTGGTGAGGTAATATCGGGGTGTAAAAACGTAGGGTAACTGAGGGTTAAGACTTACATGTCAAAAATTCTCTAAATAAGAATGTTCTTTTTTTTGTGTAGAAATAGGTATTTAATATGATAATAATCAGTGAAATAGGATCGATATATAATCAATTGGAGAAAACGTCTAATAAATATTATTCGCGTGAAATTTGTGTACAATTCTTCGCCTTGGAAAATCTCACGAAGAATTGTACATAAAATTCACGCGAATAATATTAGTCTACCAAGATCCAGTCCTGACCGTAAATGGCGTAAATTGATTTAAAATATGAATTATTCGTTATACATATCTATAACATGAAATAGCTAAAATATAGAAGCAAAATAAATTTATTATGAATATTGAGACCGAATTTTTTTTCGCTAGTTTATTAAACAACATATGATACGATTATAAACGATCGTGCTATTCAAAAAATATCTTGCATGACTGGATATTGCGCTAGAAATCGCCAGATCTTATCGGCGTCATCTGGACACACCCTGACTCGCCATTAACGATTCGTTTACATAACTCTCTGTCTTGGGCCGATTGTGATCAACTTCCGATGCCGATTATTACAACGGCAATTACCAAGACCAAGCCCTGATCCAATTCGCGCCGAATTACCTCTCGTCGTCCCCTCTTTAACGTCGCTTCATAATAATTAGTAATTAACTTAGCATGCTATAATCAACTTTACAACTTCGCACCGATGTCATTACGTGTCTCCAAAATTATTATCGGCGCGCAAATTGGCCTTGAATTAAAGAAAAATACCAAAAATATGTAAAATAAAAAGAATATTTAAAACGATAGAAAATAAGTATATTGAATTAAAATTATAAATATATCGGAGATACATGTTAAAGGTATTATGTTTAATATGAATAGAGAGAGAGAGAGGGAGAGGGAGAGGGAGGGAGGGAGGGAGAGAGAGAGAGAGAGAGAGAGAGAGAGAGAGAGAGAGAGAGAGAGATGTTTACTTTGTGCCTTTTGGCTTTGAAAGGGTGTATATTATATTTAATATTAATTATTACATATATTAATTGCCATAGTAATTTGTAATTATAGTTAATAATTATTTCTAATATCTAATTATCATTGAAATATTATTAGTTTACTCATAGATTAATATTGTCTCGCTATTATAATTATATTGAGAATTGTAGCGATAGACGAATTATCATTAGCACGATAATTACCAATTAAAATTGATTGGACGAATTTTTACTGTTGCACTCTCAGCAAAGAGAAACGTTTTTCTTGCCGAGGTACACTCCATTTTTCCTTCTTTCCGTTTTTTGCTATGATTTGCATTATTTTGCATGACAACGGCAGATCAGATGGAGCCTCTCTGGGAATCGCACGGCCGTCACATAAACGAGGCTAGCTTGCGAAGAGGGTCAGGTAAGCCGCATACAATAAAGTTTTTTAAAGATCGCAATTCTTAAAGCTATTCACAAGAAACAGTGGACGATTTTTCGTAGCCGACAGTTAGTCTAGTTTTATAGAACTAATAAAACTTGATATTGAATTATGAACTGTCAGTTGATGTTTGTTCGGAGTATTTTAGATTTTTAAAAATAAAATGTAGATTTTTTAAGTAAAATGTACTTAAAACATACGTAAATGTATGTATTCTAAAATCAAACTTTATAGTGAAATATGAAATCGTTTTATATTAGATTATTTTTGCGATATTGAGGAATATGGTGAACTTTCATGAGCGTAGCTGTAGGTTTGTAAATATTATTGGTCTGTAGTAGTGTTACGCATTTGTATTCATGTATTTATGTTAACGGCGCTTTTGCTTTGCGTTTAGAATATTTATTAATTTATATATATCTATAGCATCTTACATGTATTTTATATATGCATGCGTTATATAGTTTGCACAATAATATGAAATACGTAGTAATAGTAAAATAGTAAATACGTAGTAATACTAAATGTAATACGTAATTTAATGTAACATCAAGGATTTATATAAAATGTCTCAGAGTTACTGAATATTCTTTGAACCAATTTCTTCAAGTTAGAGTAGACGGTTCTTGTAATTTGGCAAATATTTTAAAGGAACAGTATAATATGACAGTTATTTATGACACCTTCTTTTTACAATGTTAAAATATTGACTTTTTTAATCTGTATAACTAACGCTGAAACTAAAATTCTCTTATGTAAAGTAAAATCTCATATCTTTTAGTCGCTAATAATTTGAAAACGATAGATACTTTAATAATTTTAAGGGAAGGATCCACTTCAGAATTTTCTTAAAGAGTCTAGTGAAAATCACAAGTTTACAACTGAACCGTCAATTTTATTAGACATGCGTCCCGCCTAGTGATTTGTTTATCTTTACATTTGCTCCGGGACATCGAAGTCAGATTTTTGTAACTTAGCGTTGTCGCCAGTCGATATTTCAAACAGAATCCTCTTCGGTCCCGCGTAGATACCAGTGTCGTCCTAACTGAGGATACAGACAGCTTTAAAATTGGAGACCGAGTATGGGTTGGCGGCACGAAACCAGGCACGATCGCTTATATCGGCGAGACCAAATTCGCCCCTGGGGACTGGGCAGGAGTCGTCTTGGACGAGCCTATCGGTAAGGACCACCGTAACGATCCAGCCGATCGTAAGAGTTGTAAAGATCAAGAACCTTAATTTCCAAGATTTAAGACATTCGTATTTGTAAAGAATTTTCCTGATTAATTGTCAAGATCATGCAGATCATATACTGTAACTGAAATCTCATTAAGAAGTCTCATTAATCGCGAATGAAAAAAAGACAAGAGAGAGATAAGTCGGCGAAGCTCGGAGAAAGAGTGAAGGTGAAACCTCAGGTTCCCAAACCTTGAACTTTAGGGAAGAACGACGGTTCGGTGGCGGGTAGCCGGTATTTTCAGTGCGAGCCGAAGAAAGGAATCTTCTCGAGGCTCACCAGACTCACCAGATACCCGTTGGGCAATCATCAGACGAGCGTGATCACGTCGCCGTCGACGCCGCCCGACAGCACCAGGAGCGGCTACCTCAGCAAATCCATGTCGTCGTCATTGAGTAAGGATCGCTACAAGAGATATTCGCCACGTCCGTAGACGCCTTCTAACGCTGCACACTCGAACGCACGCCAAACGCCGTCTACAGATTTCATTTAGTTTATCGTGGCCTTAACCCTTTCGCCTCTCTTGCTGTGAGAGAAAATTATCTCTCGATCTAAAATAGCCTGTCAAATAATTTTATTCTAGTATGGAATCTTTTTTGAAGCAAGATATATATACTCTTTTTTTAAGCAGATTATATTACTGCAGAATTATGTAATATTCAGCAATATTGTTTAACATTTGTTTAAAAGCTCTTGCTGAGAATTCTTATCCGGATAATAATCACGATGATGATATAAAGTAACAATGAGATATTTTGTTTATTATTTTAAAACAAATATTTTATTAAAAAGATAGTTATAAAGATTAATTATGAATTTATTATATAGACTAAAATTATTTGATAAAATTATAATTAAAATTAAAGTAACAGAAAAGGTGAGGTGAAAGAGTTAATCGTAGTTGATCATGCTGTGTGGGCCTAGAGGCTTGAGAAACACAAATTATTTTTAGTTACTTTGCATTATTTTAATTACAATACGATAGTGCTTGAAGAACACTCTATTATGGAAACTAAACACGACTTAATGTAAAAAAAAAATAATTTAGTTTTTTAGTCAGCACGTAGCACGGAAATAATTTGGTTTCACCAGCATGCAGCGTGACGTAATTTAAGTGTGACGTAATTTAAGATCTTTAATTTTTTTGTAATAATAATTTAATTTCGCGAATAACGCGCTTATCAGCAGAAGATACATTGATCAAAGTTATTTGCAGATTCGTAAACAAAGAGACAATTTAATATTTTTTGGAAGGAGAGATCTAATTTAAAAGGAACTGTCTAATTTCGAGAGTAATAAGTTTATCGATTAAAAATATACCGAATAAGTAAATTGACATACCCGTAGGAAATTATTCATTCTCGTCATCTTGTAGAATAGAGAAGCAGCTGATTTTCCTTTGTGTACAATAAAACGGAATATTTTAATTCATTTATACTCTGTAGAAAGTCATAAGATTAGTCTAACTGAACAATAGATTTATAATAAAGAAAGAAGTATAAAAATATATGAAGGGGGAAAGGGAAATATGTATTTCGTAGAAACGTAAATTATACATAGATTTAACTTTAAGTAGTACTTAACAAAGAAGAAAGAAAAATATTATTTAACTATTGTATAGACAGGAACCCCTAGAATCTAGTTCGTCGTTGTGTATAAAACAAAGAAACAGTTTAATTTTAACGGGACAGAGAGAGAGAGAATATCCAACTTGCTCGTGGTTCCTTAACCGGCGCGCGCGCGCGGTTAAGTGAGTGGTATGTAATAATAATTGCGCATCGCTGAAAACTGTGAATGCAGATGCATCGACGACAAGCCTGTCGTCGACGACCCAAAGGGGCGAGCTGAGGATAGGTGACCGGGTGATAGTGTCGTCGAGCCAGGGCAGCAAAACCGGCGTGCTCAGATATCAGGGTACCGCGGAGTTCGCCGCCGGCGAATGGTGCGGCGTGGAGCTGGATGACGCGATCGGCAAGAATGATGGCTCTGTCAATGACAAAAGGTGTGCATCTTCCTCGGCGTAGCACCTTGACGGCAAGAAAAGAAAGAAAGAATATCAAATTTGCCTCGTATTTTTCATTATTTAATCCTGAGGCTTCTAACTGCTGCTCTCAGAAAAAAACCGTTGCATCGCTTATTAAGAGTATATTACTCCGTTTAATTATTACATGTATTACTCGCTAAAAGTTTCCTTTTCTCGTTTCTCAGAGTCTGTGACATCATTAATGAATTTAACCCTTTTATCGGAATGATATAAAATCCCAGGAATTTTTATTTGTGTAAATGTATTGATTAATATTATCTGACATTAGATTTTCAAAATACTGCAGAAAGAGGATTTTAGTTTTTCACTTTCCGTAAGAAAGAGGGGAATTTCCATTTCTGACGTCCCCAACGATCTCGGGGAATATTCAAAGTTTTCTCTTTTAATTCGCGGGTCCCGCGACTAACGCTTGCTCGGGATGCGTCGCGAGAGACATAGTTCGCATGATCCTCCCCTTTACGACTCGCGACTCGCGTTCCCGAGATTCCCGCGAAACTAACCCACCCGTTGATCCAGATACTTCGAGTGCTTGCCCAAGCACGGCTTGTTCGCGCCCGTGCACAAGGTCAGCAAGTCGCCGTCCAGCAAGAGGCCGTCCATATGCGTGGTGCACAAGCCGAGCGGCGCCGCTCTCAATGCCACCAGCCTCCAGAAGAGGAGCGGCTCGCGCGAGTCGCTCGCTTCCAGCCTCGCCTCGAGCGTCGTCAGCGCAAGAACGAGCCCGGCGAGCGGCACCACGGCGAGGGTAAGGTTCACCATGCCGGAATGAAGGGGGATGAGAGAGGATTGCGCACGGCTATCCCATGCGGCCCGCCGTCAAAAGTTGTTGGCCCTTTACTTATTAGTCTAGCCGTAGAACGTATTGTTGTTGTTGTTGTTCTTGTTGGTGCTGGGCAATTGACCCTTAAGTCTTCTTCTTTGAGGAATCGCCAGAAGCTCGACCATGATTTTTCATGGGAAGCCCACGAGAGACTTTACTTCAAACGGGTTTTGTGGAGGATTCGGCGTGACGAAGTTAATTTTTTATCGAATTGAAGTAACCGCGAACGACTTGCATTTGCGAAAAATCGCAATGCGCGAGAATTGTGAGAAGCGTTCAATGCGAGAATGATTTATGTGTTATATAATTACACCTAGACTGCACGCAAAGAACGTCTTAATGACGTTTTTAAGACGTCTAATGACTTTGGACATGGTGCTGTCTGGGAGTTAGAGTGGGCCTTACAAGAAACTGTCCTATCTAGCAATTTTCCGGATCGTTTTTTGCATGAAACTTTTTAAACCGAATTCTGGTTTTTAAAGAAGGCTTTAATCTACTTTTTTTTTTGCCAATTATGGACCAGTCTCTTCTCGCGTCGAATCCTTCGCGATCCAATTCTTCACCCGCGGAGTTACTTAAGGGTTAATTCCCGCCGTAAATTTTAGTCGTTGCCTGCCGCTTTCTAGGCAGCCTATTTTTTTTCCTCATTAACACTGACCTCTTAATCGAAACTTGTACCTTGGCGCGCGTGACTTTGTGACTGGTGCATTGATTGTTATTTAAGATTGCTGTTGTGAAAGGTTTGCACGTTTTCTTTATTTTTTTGTTTTCTCTTGTGTTTCCGTTATGCCCCCGATATTCCAGAGGCCTGGCATGCGCACGTCGACACCTGCACGAAGTTCATTGCAGGTGAGACCCGTAACTCTGTTATTACCCGTATTATTTCTGATTAATTAATTATCCTCGCCAATTAGAAGCGATCGCCGATAAGCTATATCCCGCGATTCTCCCATCGATCCCCCAATTACTTCATATATCCTGTAGAAATAGACGTAGATTAACAAGTGCGTGTTGCGACGCGAATGTACATTAATTAGGGTAATTAGCGAGACGTTTGGCTGACTAGCGAGACTCGACTCGAGCGATCGTTAACGGCTGCCGACTG
>JASTWP010002877.1:0-34797 GCA_030770255.1 Temnothorax ravouxi
TTTTCTCTTTTTCAGAAATTATGGAAAAATTAAATATTACTTGTTATTATGGGTTGATCATGGCAAAACCACTTTGACAGCAGCAATCAATCAAATTAAGGGTATTATTTTGTTTACAAAATGACTGATTACCTTGCAAATAATTGACTACTTTGAACTAATTGAACATTTTGTTGTAAACAGTATTGTCGGAGGAGCAATTAGGAAAAGAGCTAAAAGATACAGCAAGATTGATGGCGCTATGCTGATCATTATCCACGGATCTGCCAGAATTCATCATTTTCAGTGACCAATCTTGACATTGAGTTCAATTTTACGTATAATCGACATTCAATGCCAACACGCTCCATATTTGATAACGTGATTATATTAATGCTTTTCTAGTTCTTAATTCACCAGCTGTCCATGATTTTATGCATTCTGGTCCAAACTTTCTCGATTGGATTTAGATCTAGTGATTTTGCAGGCCAAGGTAATTCAAAATCAAGATTTGCTTCTAAACCATACTTAGACCATTCTTGACATGTGTATAGCATTATTGTCTTGTGCGATCTTAATTATTGGGTATTGTTCTTCAGGGATATTTGCTTAACACTAGGTTTCAGGACTTCCTACAAAAATTTCAACATATTTTTATACATTCATGTGTAGCGATGTTTCTATACTATTCATTAATTTTTAGAATATGTCATATGCTCCCTCAATATCCTAATGTAAATCCCACTATTTTAAGAGGAGAGCACGTATTTTGGATTAAGTTTTTGTCCGTCCGGTCACCACACTCTGTATCTTTCATCTTCACTCGAAGAAAATACTTTTTCGTCCGATTATTACCGTATCCCATTCTTTTTTAGGAGTATTTAAATACCGTAACGCAAATTGCACTTTTTGATTTCGACGATTTTCTGTGAGTGCAATTTTTTTCGCTGGTAGATGCGAATAAACTTTAACCGATTTTAAGCCACATTTTACTGTGCTTACCGAGATTATATAATTATTGCTGTTTAAAACTGTTGCTGCAGGATTAAAGGGATTTACATCAACTAACTGGACGATTTGTTCATCTTGACGGGCTGTAGTTTTTCTTGGTCTTGCATTATTTTTTTGTGATCCTTTAGCGCATCGACAAACCAATTTCTTTATATTGTCGTATCCACAATGACAGTCTTCTTACTGTATCCGATTGATAGTGCGATAACTGTTTTATTCATTCCCGATTTGTAAAACCCGATTTAAATGTATACAGGGTGTCCCTAAATCCTTGGTAATTTTCTCATATTTAGATAGAGCAAGCCAAACTGAGTCGAAAAGTCATGTACCATTTTGCAATTTTCGCAATAGTTGATGAGTTAATTAATGATTAAAAATCGCCGTATTGGCCCGCCCACCGTCTAATCCAAGCGCGCGGCGAGATGCGGCCGCCCCGCGGTCGGCGAGCGGGCAGTTGTTTACTACAAGCGGCGATGATTACGCACGAGCGGTGCGTAACGCCGGGCCCCCGTCCTGAGCGATAATAGTTTCTCGCCTTTTTTAAATAGAAATAAAATTTTTTAACATAGAAAATTTTTTTGTGCGTACGTATGTACATATGTGTGCACATGCATACACAAGAAAATATCAATTCTACTGCTTAAAAAAGCGATTACTCAATTTACATTTTTTTTTTTTTAGTAAGTAACGGTTGTCTTTATGAAAGAATATTTTCTTGATATAATAGTCTTAAAATGTACAAATTTTAGAAAGAGTTTTTATCATGTACTCGAAAGAAGAATTTATACTTTTTCAAAGAACATAATAAAATTTTATCAAAGAAAAGTCAAAATACCCTCGAGATTAAAATAGGAGAAGTCAAGGCTATGAGGGTCAGACGCAGATCACAGTGGGTAATATCAGAAATAACTGATTTATTCGTCGTTTTGATACATTACATCGATCCGTACGTTACGGCTCAGTTTTGAGCCATCTTCAGCGCTAGTTACAGAAATTAAGTTACACGTTCTCCGTACACAAATGGTGAGTTTACTGATTTAAAGTATCAGAAACATAGATTGATTGATCCATATCTGTAAATTTGTTCAATTAAGGGGAGAGACTCATGTCTTTGACTCTTTTTTTGATAATTTTTTATAAAAAACAGAGTATTTATTGAATCCTAATAAAATACATGATAATGTTGACAATCAAATATGTACAAGAAAAAATTTTTTTATAGTAGAAAAAATACAAAATAGCGGCGCTGCATCTGCTCGAAGTTGTTGTCTAGATTTTGCGCGGGAGAACGCCCAGGTCCTTGTAATGAACTAAAATCAACGAACCAAAATTTTTTCCTTAAATTATGATCCTCCGATGCGCATGAACCTAAATTTAGCAAAAAAAAGAAATTGAAAAATAGAAAACGTTCTAAAAAAATTTTACAATTTCAAATTTTGTTAAAACGTCCTCTATTTCTCAATCTTTTTTTTGCTAAATTTAGGTTCATGCGCATCGGAGGATCATAATTTAACGAAAAATTTTTGGTTCATTGATTTCAGTTCATTACAAGGACCTGGGCATTCTCCCGCGCAAAATCTAGACGACAACTTCGAGCAACTGCATTTTGTATTTTTTCTACAATAAAAAAATTTTTTTTGTACATTTGATCGGCAACATTATCATGTATTTTATTAGGATTCAATAAATACTCTCAGTTATTTACAAAAAATTATCAAAAAATAGGGTCAAAGACATGAGTCTCCCCCCTTAATGTTGAGATATTAAAAAGATCCCTTAGGAAACTCACTATTCGGTCTGAAAAACGTAGAATACAGAGCCACGTACATAATGAATACTCTCTGCGAGAAGACTTGACGATCTTATCTACACGACACATGCACCAGCAATGATATAAAAGATCTTACAAGAAGAGGCATGTCGTAGGTCAACACACCAGCGAGAATTATAACAAAGCACGATTTGACACCGTATCAAAATGACACGGATTTTTTGCATCATGCATATGTCACGGTT
Organism: Temnothorax ravouxi; assembly: GCA_030770255.1. Lineage (NCBI taxonomy): Eukaryota > Metazoa > Arthropoda > Insecta > Hymenoptera > Formicidae > Temnothorax > Temnothorax ravouxi. Next base: position 3,007 of record JASTWP010002877.1, read on the forward strand.
TTGAGCAAATCGTAATCCATGCTCATGAACTTTGGTCGTTGGCAAATCGGGGTTTTACTATTGGTACATGCAATATTGTGACGGTGTCAAATCGTGCTTTGTTATAATTCTCGCCGGTGTGTTGACCTACGACATGCCTCTTCTTGCAAGACCTTTCATATTATTGTGTGTCGTGTCGACAAGATCGCGTCAAGTCTTCTCGCAGAGAGTATTCATTATGTACATGGCTCTGTATTCCACGTTTTTCAGACCGAATGGTGAGTTTCCCAAGGGATCTTTTTAATATCTCAACATTAATTGAACAAATTTACAGATATGGATCAATTGGTCTATGTTTCTGATACTTTGAATCAGTAAACTCACCATACGGTACGGAGAACGTGTAACTTAACTTCTGTAACTACTGCTGAAGATGGCTCAAAGCTGAGCCGAAACGTACGGATCGATGTAATGTATCAAAGCGACGAATAAATCAGTTATTTCTGATATTACGCACTGTATATTTCGCATTGATCTGCGTCTGACCCTCATAGCCTTGACTTCTCCTATCAAAATAATTAGCAAATTGAATTTTTGTTTTAATATTATATTCTTAACTGAAGAACTGAATAATTAGAATTTAGAATATTATTTATTTTAAGTAATATTATTAAAAAAACATTTTTTGTAAAGAGTAATTGGTTTTCTTAGCACTAGAATGATATTTTTTGCGTGTGCGTATACGGCACGCCATTTTACTATTTAATATCATCATAAAAGTTCTACCAAATTAAATCGATATTCAAAGAAAAGAAATTACTATTATGTCTAGACATGGTTATAATTTATCGAATTATTATTAAGCTATAATTGAAAATGCAGAATTACAATTATGTCTAGACAAAATATTAATTCTGAATTTATTTTACGTTATGACAAAAAATTTTCAGAAATTAAAATTATGTACATAATTGTAATTCCTGAATTTTACTTATGTACGCAATTTTAATACCTGAATTTCTATTATGTACACAATCGTAATTCTGGAATTACTTTTTTTCTTTTGGTAAGTAACGGGATTCTTTAAGAAAGAATATTTTGTTTATAATAATCTTAAAATACACTCATCATCACTCTCTTTACTTAAAACAAATAATATTCTGAATTCTAATTGTTTAATTTTTTAATTAAAAATATAAAATTAAAACAAAAATTCGATTTGCTTATTATTTTGACTTTTTTTTGATAAAATTGTATAATGTTCTTTGAAGGAGTATAAATTCTTTTTTCCAGTACATGATAAAGACTTTTTCTAAAATTTGTGATGAATACATTTTAAGATTATTATCAAGAAAATATTCTTTCTTAAAGAATCCCGTTACTTACCAAAAGAAAAAAAGTAATTCCAGAATTACGATTGTGTACATAATAGAAATTCAGGTATTAAAATTGCGTACATAAGTATAATTCAGGAAAATAAATTTATTTCGCCAGTGAATAAAATAACAATTAAAGTAATTTAAATCGACCGTAACTGGCCATATATAATGTCTTTTACCGATATGAACATTGAAAAACCGTGAGCCAACTTTTTGTCAGATTCACACAGCACATTTTCAGATCATCATCGAGACATTATTAATTTTGACCATAGGTTTTGGTCAGTTAATGTAATTTCTAAATTAGATAGTTTAAATTTTTATTGCGAAAAATTTTTCAATGTTAGAGCAAAGATTGCGCGAAAATTATCGTAATATTCCCGATTTGTCTTCGCTTGCCAGAGCCCTTCAGGAAACTTGGCAACAAATTCCTCAAATAGCGATACGGCGTTGTATCAATATGCGAAACCGATTACGAGAGGTCATATTGAATAAAGGCGGGAACACACAGTATTAAGGTGGCTCTAAAGTGACATCGTTAGTCAATAATACAACTCACATAAAACTTGATAAAATACATTATAATTTTTCTTAAACATCTTATCTAAATAAAAATTATTAATATTGGTAATGTTTCCATTGATTTTTATAAGTAGTTTATAAATTTATAATAATTATAAAAGGTCGATTGATTAATGTTGTCTTGATCTAGCAGCCGACTCGCCGTCTCCCCGCTGGCTTTACTTCCGTGACACGCACATGCGTCATCACTTTCTCGATCAAATATTTCTTAAAAATCCATGGCAACACACAACCTTTCATATACCACTGGAAAGCTTGTGATTTTATCTTTCAGTGATCAGTTTTTTATTAACATCTCTAGTTTTTCTTAAAAGATATCATATCATTTCCGGTAAAAATGCAATAACTTCCCATAAGAGCTATGTTAAAAAGTGATTTTTTATATTGCTCGTTTGCAATAATTTACATGGCAACAGGGTCTCAAATTTTGAGAGATGGTTTATTATATGTTAAAGAACAACCTCCCAAAGTTTTATTTATGTGGCTAGTCTTTTAGTTTACTTTCGAACCACCTTAAATTCATTTTACCACCTACGACCATCCATCCACTCATCCACACACGTACGCATGTACGCACGCACGCAAACACACATATACACACTCGCGCGCGCGCATACATACACACACATACACATACACAGTCATGAATGAGTTTGGAGTCATAAAATACTGCAAAAGTGACGAGTCGCGGGATCTCAGCTGAATGACACACATACACACACGCGCGCATAACGAAGCGTAAAGACCGGGCAACCTCCTCGTGGTACGGTTTGGATAAAGCTAATGTCGGCGGTATTTTTTCAAATTTCGAAAACACAAAACATTAATTTCTTATAAAAAAAAGGCCTTTTTAGCTTATGCTGACACTTTTACATCTTCAATGTATTGTCAGCGTAATTGAAAACAGTTTTTTAACGTCCGCCAAACGTTATTTTTAATTTTTTCCTTGATTTTAAGCTGAAATTAAGCAATTTTACAATTTTTTGTACGTTTTGCCCCGTAAAACCATAGTGGCCACCATAAAGAAAATCTCATAGCTATTCGGTAAATTTTTTTTAAATGTAGGGTACTTAAAAGTACAAAAAAACGTAAAAAATAAATTTTTATTGTAGTTCTGCACAATTGTTTTTGGCATCTAAATAAAAAAGTAAAAAATTACAAATTTTTACGATATTTTTACTCACTTGTAATGTATCCAAAAATTTTTATGAAAAAATTGGCGATTATACCACTTGAACAAAGTTTTAGCTTTAAGAATCCATTTTGCGAATTGCGGTACGATGATTTTTAACGGAGTTATGAGCAATCAAAGTCAAAATGCTCATTTCTTATTCAATCCGTGATAACTCAGTAACAAAAAATCGTAGAAACATTTTCAAAAAAAGATTTTGTAGGGAAAACTTCGAGCTTTTACATTAAAAAATCAAAAAATTTTGTAGGATTTTTTGGGGCATGTGACAAGCCCACAAAGTGAGAAGAAAATTTCCCATTTTGTCCAGCTCGTGGTTTTCTATATATGTAAAAATTACCAAACACAGAAACTAAAAGAAAATAATGATCTTCTGAAAGTAGAGATTTCAAGCTTTAAAACCCTTTTTTTAAACTTAATTTTCGTTCATTTTTAACGAAGATACAGCTGCTCAAATTTTGCCTAATTTTTAAGAAAATTTAAGTGTTCCTTTAATTTTTGTGAGGAGTTTAATATGAAATGTCTCGTTGAAATTTTAAATTTTAATTAAATTATATTAATAAAGTTATACATTTATTTTATTACTAATATTCGCATATTTCCCCCCCCCCCCAACACACACACACACACACACACACACAGACACATACACACATATATACACACGCGCGCGCGCAGAAAGAGAGAGAGAGAGAGAGAACTTAAAATTGATATAATGTAAACAGATTAAATTTGTAATGCTATCTCGTAAACGAATAATGAATAATAGACCGTAAATTCATACCTCTCAAAAATATAATTTGTTACATTTTTTGTGACATTGAGGATATTATTGCAGATTATGAAAAGTATGTAGGCCTCTAATAATCAACATTTGCGCGGTGCAAAAATATTAAAATGTATAACGAGAAGTGTAGGAAGTAACTTGTGGTCAGATCTTATGTAATACAGATTATAATAAATACTTTATTTAATACAGACAAATATTTTATTTAATACAGATTATATTGTCATGCTGACAATGTATAAAAGAAAAATATCGAATAAAATTCAAGTAATAGTAATCCCATGTGTATACAATAGCGTTTAATGTAAATTCAATGTATAAAAATAAATAACTGTAATACATTTATCTCTATTAAGATCTTCTTTACCCAAATAAGTTGATTATTCTTTCTTTTCCGCAATCAAACGCACATCCGTGTTCCTTTTTCGCCCTAAACGTTCCTGAAAACAGAGTGAAAACAGAGTTGTTGAGAAAATTAAATAATCGTGCTTACCACACATGTGGCCGCTAGGAGCTTGCAAACTTACATGACTATTATATTGAGAAGCTGGTTAAGTTTTTGAATATAAACTGAAAAAGACAATAAGAGTCAAGCGCAGTAATTAGTGCGCAATAAATATAATCTTAGTCGATACATAAAATTTGCGAACGTTTCGACCCTTTTTTGGTCATCATCAGCGCAATATTAAAAGTTAAACGCAAAATAGATCTGTCAGTCAATATAAATTAAACTATACGATAGTCGATAAAGTTAAATTTAAAAAAACAATACGGTGGTCAAGTCCGACGAATGTCTTCTCCGACACGAACCAAGCATCTTCGAATTGATACTCCCAGGTTGGAAGGCCAGGAAGAATACAAGACGGGCGATTTAAATTCTTTGCGTATTAAAAGATAATTATAAAAATAATACGATACATGATTCTAATGTGTCACGCAGCCTGTCTCCACAGTGTCTCGAGAGACAATAATTTGTATGAACCACGTATCGTATTTTCATTAGTTTCTCTTTGCTAAATAAAATAAAACATTTGTCTTTATTACTGACACCCAGTATACTTGTCCGGATGATAGGTCAGAAACTTATCGAACAGCTCGTGTGTTGCAGTGCCGCTTTCTCAATCGTGGTATACAGCAATATGTCCTTATGAGCGACATGATATAATCCTGGAATAGCGTATAAGCCGCGACTGCTTTTATGATTGCTCAGGAAAAGAACTGCCTCTGTTTGAGCATGCTAAAAGCAGCATATAAATATTACTTTGCGTGTTAATCACTGTAGCAAGATAAGTTTTCTGGACGATGCTTATTATGTAAGGACAATAATGTTGATCAATCAAAACTTGTTAAAACGTGTGTGTCCTACCTCTGTTACTTCTTTCTCGCCAACACTGTTATATATATAATTGTTGTTATCCTTTCTGTAATTAAATGCACTGATTATCTGCATGATGATATATTTATCTGTATTATAATTATATAAATAACTATGAATACTTATCTCTTGTATTTCCTCTGTAACTTTGGCGTTTCCAGTTTGCCGACTTCCGCTAATCTGCAAATATATTTATTCAAAATATATAAAATGTATTTATTGCAAACATATTGCTTTCTCATAGAGGAAGCTTTGTTTTTTATATATTAATATGTATTTCTTACCTTTCCTTATATTTCTAGCCGATGGAAGGTTATGAACCACGATTTTCACGTGATAATCATGCTTGATAACCTTTCTTCCGCACTGAGTTAACACTGACAGATCTCCGCGACGTTGCCGGTTCTCCAAGAACCAACAGTCATGATGCACGAATGGCTAGATGCGTTGCGCGTAGCAATTTTAGCTGGGAAGGCATTATTGACGCCTTCTGTACTCTTTCCAACCCTTTCCCTCTCTCAACCTTCCCGCTCACACCTTCCCTTCACTGCCACACACGCTCTCGCTCCTCCACTCTCTCCCTCTCACTCTCTCACCCTCACCAACACTCTCCTTCGCTCTCCCACACTGCCGAAAAAATCTACTCTGTCACCACGTGTCGCTCTCTAACGCACCGGAAACGGAAGTCCTACAAACTGTCTTTCTATTATAATAGTAAAGAATTTTACATAAAACAGGGGTAGAATTTTCGAGACTAAATAAGTTGTTAAATTCACATGTTAAATATTAATCAATTAATCAATATCGAAAGTTGCTTTCGGAAAATAATTGACCGAATCTTCCTGTAATGTTATTTTTTGACCCGGTATTTATTCTTTTTGAGTAAAGAATAAATAAGTTGTTAAATTCACATTTTTTACATTTTAATAGATACTGATTTTTTTGGAACCGGTATCAGAAGTTTTTTGATTTTTTTGGGAAATTCCCGGAGAGTGCCATAAAGTGTATAATTTTTCGTTACCGATTTTTTTGGAAACCGGTATCAGAAGTTTTTCGAATTTTTCAGGAAATATTTGATTGAATTTTAAAGAATTGTATATAAAACAGGAGTAGAATTTTTCGGGAAGTGCTATAAACTGTATAGTTTTTCGTTACCAATCTTTTTGGGAACCGGTATTTTTTTGGAAATCGGTTACGAAATTTTTCTATATTATCTTTACTATCATCTTTACTATTATAATAAAGAGACAGAGTTTGTAGCCTATTTTTTGTTTGCTATGATCTCGAAAACCATTTAACCGAATTTTTACCAAAAGTATATAAAGTTGGAGTAGAATTTTCCGGGGAGTGTTATTAGCCCAGTAGCCCAGTAGCTAGGTAAGTTTACCCTGCAAAAGGTCGGGTAGTTTTGATTTTTGGATATGTTTTATACTTTGGGGTCCTAATAAAAAATCCAAGTTTTTGACCTTGGCGCACTTTTGCTCGCGCCGCCATCTTAAAAAAATAAAGCACAAAATCGGTTTTTTCGGAATATCTCCTCACCAGTAGATATTTAGGCAAAAATAGTTATTATCAATTTTGTAGAAGATATAATTTTGTCTGAAACATTTTTTTGTATATCTAATAGATAGCAAGCTACAGCACTATAAAGTGGAGCAAATGAGGGAGATCCAGGTTCGAATCCTGTCTAAGGTGATATTTTTCGCAATAAATTTTTCACAGTAATATTTGGGGGGGGTTGTTAGATACAATCAGCATCAAAAATTAAATTGATTGTCGATTTAAAAATATGTAAATTTACTGTTCCTACAAGTATGCTGTGTTTCAAGATTGACAATTTAGTTGGCGCGTAGTATTTGTTGGAAACAGTATTTACTAAAAATTTACATAAAAAATAATTTCGTTACTTAGATCCAAAAGCTCGGACTAGACGGCATTCTCACATTATATCGATTTTAAATCTTAGAGTCCTATTACTATTGTTAATAATAATAATAACACAGGGACACAAAAAAAGAAAAGTTGTCTGAACAGAATACTCCACTAGACTATCTGTATGTATTTTGACAGCAACTCAAATTGGAGGGGGTCAGGCAGCTCAACCAATGCAACCGTTCGAGAATAAAAGAATACGTTACTGTTACAAACATAAACTATAATAAACAGAACAATAAATTAAAGTATACATTTCTTCATTCGAGATAACGGAATTATTTTAACTGATCAGACTGGGGCTTGAATCATCTCCTGCGTTTTTTTCAAAATACTCAAATTGGAGGAAGTCAAACAGCTCAACCAATGCCAGATTCGTGTTCAGCGCGTCAATATACGTGAAAATAAGGCTTGATCCGGTCCAAATAAATTTTTTCCTTCATTGCTGATGTCGATTAATCGACTTTTTTACGATTTTTAGTCATTTTTCGAGATTTACTCAAAATCCATGCGTGCTGGGATTAATCTGACGACGGATTCGTGTTCAGCGCGTTAAAATATGTGAGGATAAGGCTTGATCCGGTCCAAATAAATTTTTTCCTTTATTGCTGATGTCTTTTAATCGGCTTTTTCACGATTTTTAGTAATTTTTCGTGATTTACTATCTTTATGGAGTAGGTGGAGTATTCTGTTCAGACTTTTTTTTGTGTGTGTCTGTGTAATTAATTTATATTAATAGAAATTAATAAACAATAATTATAATAAAATGTGCTTAAAAAGGAGTCTTTTGAAATTTTTAATAATTTGTTCCACTTTACAGTGCTGTAGCTCGCTATCTATTACATATACGAAAAAATGTTTTAGACAAAAGTTGTAGAGAATTATATCTTCTATAAAATTAATAATAACTATTTTTGCCTAATATCTACTGGTAAGGAAATATTAAAAAAAAACCGGTTTTGTGCTCTATTTTTTTAAGATGGCGGCGCGAGCGGAAGTGCGCCAAGGTCGAAAACTTGGATTTTTCATTAGAACCCCAAAACATAAAACATATCCAAAAATCAGAACTACCCGACCATTTGTAGGGCAAGACCTATATTTTCCCCCTGCTACTGGGCTATATAGAATGTATAGTTTTTCGTTACCGATTTTTTTGAAAACTGGTATCCAAAATTTTTTCAATTTTTCGGGTAATAATTGACCGAATCTTCCTGTAATGTTATTTTTTGACCCGGTATTTGTTATATTTAAGTAAAGACTAAATAAGTTGTTAAATTCATATGTTAAATATTAATCAATTAATCAATATCGAAAGTCGCTTTCGGGAAATAATTGATCGAATCTTTCTGTGATGTTATTTTTTGACCCGGTATTTATTCTTTTTGAGTAGAAACTAAATAGCAAAATAGCAAAAGCTACGCGTATGAGAGTCATGCATATGAGGTTGCGAGCGAAGCCGCCGGGTATGCTAGTACATTATATATTGTATATTGTATATTATATATTATATATCCCGTAATTTTTACATATTCGTTTATTCCGAATTTCTTGCGTATATTTAATATAATTAAATTGATATCAATTTAATATTGTGTGATTGTATCGTTCTGGCTTTAGTTGAGACTGCGTTATGTCCGAAAGTAACGGCGCGTCGTCTGCCAGGGTATAAGAATTGTACGTAAAAAGTCACTCAAGAGTTAATATATTATTCGGACAAGCAAGATCCAGTCTTGATTGATTACGGCGTTTTTCCCCTTTGTTTGATTGTATCATATATGGTTAAATTCGTAAAAAAAATAACCTTTTATTTGGTAATAAAAATTTTTTCAAATTTTGAAAAAAAAAGTTTAATAGTGGGGGTATTTTTAAATAAACAAAGTTAAAAAATTTTTTGTTATTGTTTTAAAGTATTTTTCAAGCCATTTAATTTCTATTTTAGAAAATTTGTCTGTGTTTTATAATTTCGGAGATATTCGATCCGAAAGAGAAAAACAGATTTTTTCAAAGGAGTGTTCCACCCGTTAAACATGCGTATGGGCACGTATAAAAAAAATACGTATCCCTTATTTTTATCTAGAGAACAACATACTAAAAGCTCATTAAATTTGGAGGGGACACTTCCGTCCCTCTTATTGTTAGACAAGACTTAGGGCCACTTCGACCAACGCCGATTAACTTTAATCGACGATTAACTCAATCAGCAGTGTCGCCAACAACAACATATTTGTCGTTGTGTATGTCGTTCTTAACCAATCTGTTCAAATATTATACTATTTTTCTTTAATTTGAATAAAGGTGTTTCGATTTTTATTTAAAATATCTACGAAAACGTGTTTATGTAACATGGATAGAATTATTAATTTTTTATTATTTGATGAATACGAGGGTTATGATCTTCCAATAAGAAGGAATCGACGAAAACCACGTATAATCAAGCCACGTATAAATTATTTAGAAATTTTTGATGATGATTATTTTAAAAGAAGATTTGCAATATCAAAGGAAAACTTTAACATAATATTAAAAAAAATTTATGTTGAATTACAACATAAAACTAATCGGTGTGTATAAATATTTAATACAACAATTCAAAATTATATATAATATAATAAACAAGACAAAATAAGTTTATTATAAAAAAATAAAACATTAAAAAATTTTATACATACTATGGGAATGAATATATGTATTCTGTCAGTTTATTTTAATTTATTTTAATTAATATTTTCTCAGTTCTCGTGAATAGTATATTAGATATATATTATATTATATTATATATTATATATTATATTATATTATATTATATTATATTATATATTATAATATACTATTAACACACACATGTGTGTGTTAATAATCTAATTTGTGTTGTTATAATATATAATATCAAGAGACACGGTAGTGTCTCGTGCCAAGTACACGCGAAGCGAGACCGACCGTGACTCTTTTACGCGACGCGACGGGTTGCGAGTACCCGAGATGTTGAGATCTCGATAACGAGTGAACGGATCAAGTTCTAAGTAGGCTTGATCGATAGTTGGGGTCAAAATAAGGGGAGTATCTCCTATATAATTTTCCGCTACGTGCCCTACGTGCGGAGATATTGCGACGCAAAGTCCAAATGTGAAAATTTTTTATTAAGATACTTCCTCCTAACGCCGACGTCTTATGACATATATATATATATATATATATATATATATATATATATATATATAAAAGGGGGAGAAAATGTAACTTTCACTTTTTCGACGCTGGCGGCGCAGGTATCGCCAGTTTCGATATCGCGCGCGTATTTCGAACGATCTAGTAGGTAAATTATTAAAGGTCGATAGACTTATCGGTCAGGAGAAAGATTTCTATTTAGCTAAATTAAGTATATATATAATATATATTGATTCTTATGAATCAAGCTTGAATTCTATGTTTAGGTATCCCAGGTTGCCGATGACGGGATCCAGATAGTGCGCTTCATAGTTTTCGGTGTCCAGGTGTAACGTACGTTGAATTCGATGTCTAGGTGTCCCAGGTTGCCGATGACGAGATCCACATAGTGCGCTCCGTAATTTTCGGTGTCTACGTGTATTAATACCTTGAATTCGATGTCCACGTGTCCCAGGTTTCCAATGACGGAATCCAGATAGTGCGCTTCATAGTTTTCGGTGTCCAGGTGTAATCGTACGTTGAATTCGATGTCTAGGTGTCCCAGGGCGCCGATGACAAGGTCCACATAGTGCGCTCCGTAGTTTTTGGTGTCTACGTGTATTAATACCTTGAATTCGATGTCCACGTGTCCCAGGTTTCCGATGACGGGATCCAGATAGTGCGCTTCATAGTTTTCGGTATCCAGGTGTAATCGTACGTTAAATTCAAGGTATTAATACACGTAGACACCGAAAACTACGGAGCGCACTATGTGGACCTCGTCATCGGCAACGTGGAACACCTAGACATCGAATTCAACGTATTATTACACCTGGACACCAAAAACTATGGAGCGCACTATCTGGAACCCGTCATCGGCAACCTGGAACACGTGGACATCAAATTCAAGGTATTAATACACCTAGACACCGAAAACTATGGAGCGCACTATGTGGACCTTGTTATCGGCAACCTGGGACACCTAGACATCAAATTCAAGCTTGATTCATAAGAATCGACTTAAAAATTTTCTAGCAGCAGAATTAAAATTATGTCATGACATAATAAAAATTCGCTGAATTAAAATTATGTCTAGACATAATAAAAATTGGACGAATAATAGTAACCTTTCGAAAGTAGAGGTTTTAAGCGGGGAGCACACATTTCTGCACAATGCATAATGCGTAAGCATAAGGAAATTGATTGGTCCATACACATGTGCATAAGGAAATAGACCAATCAGTTTTCTTATGCTTACGCATTATGCGTTATGCAGAAGTGTGTGCTCCCCGCTTTAAGCTTAAAATTTAAATTTTATTCATTTTTAACAAAGTTACAGCTGCTCGAATTTTGCCTATTTTTAAAGATAAATTTAGTGTTCCTTCAATTTTTGTAAGTTACTTTTACTTAAATATTATTAATTTTTATGTATTTGTTGTTATTGCTAATTTTGTGAATAATTAAAAAATAAAAAATAAAAATGTTTTGCAGATTCTTGCTTAACACTACAAAATAGGTGATATCAGTACAAAATTACCTTTTTCAAAAAAGGTAATAAAAAGTGCCAAGTATACGCATTCAAAAATCTAACCTAAGTGGTAGATTTATATCTTTTTCACAAAATTATATTATCTAACTTAACTCAAGTGACATGTATTTCAAAAAAAAAGATGTGAAATTTTTAATTTCTTTTTCACAAAATTATATTACCTAACTTAACTCAAGTGACATGTATTTTAAAAAAAGATGTGAAATCTTTAAATTAAATTGTGCCAATTGTAAAGAGAATATGTATATTGCTTTGAAAGATAATTGTTATGTAACTACTTTAAAGAAATAAAACCCAAGTGGTATCTTCGTATTTCTATTCAAGGGTCTTCTTCTTCTAAACCCAAGTGATAATAGCTTCTTAATTCTCTTTAACAAATTTTTAATATTACAAAGAATCATTTTAATTACAAAGAATTAAAGAAGTAACAGTACAAAATAAAAATATTTAATTAAAACAAAATAAATAAATTTTTCTTGTAAAGAAACTTGGCGCTGCTTTTTTACTCCTGTCGCATTCTTCCCTAAATTATGTTTATTGTTTTTTATTCAATCAAAAATCTTAGTACTAATGTTTAAATTTTAATGTTTAAATTTCAAAGTCTAGCAGCGCCAAGTTTTTTTACAAGAAAAATTTATTTATTTTGTTTTAATTAAATATTTTTATTTTGTACTGTTACTTCTTTAATTCTTTGTAATTAAAATGATTCTTTGTAATATTAAAAATTTGTTAAAGAGAATTAAGAAGCTATTATCACTTGGGTTTAGAAGAAGAAGACCCTTGAATAGAAATACGAAGATACCACTTGGGTTTTATTTCTTTAAAGTAGTTACATAACAATTATCTTTCAAAGCAATATACATATTCTCTTTACAATTGGCACAATTTAATTTAAAGATTTCACATCTTTTTTTAAAATACATGTCACTTGAGTTAAGTTAGGTAATATAATTTTGTGAAAAAAATATAAAGCTACCACTTTGGTTAGATACATGTCACTTGAGTTAAGTTAGGTAATATAATTTTGTGAAAAAGAAATTAAAAATTTCACATCTTTTTTTTTTAAATACATGTCACTTGAGTTAAGTTAGATAATATAATTTTGTGAATTCACGAGAACTGAGAGAATATTAATTAAAATAAATTAAAATAAACTAATAAACTGACAGAATACATATATGCATTCTCATAGTATGTATAAAATTTTTTAATGTTTTATTTTTTTATAATAAACTTATTTTGTCTTGTTTATTATATTATATATAATTTTAAATTGTTGTATTAAATATTTATACATACCGATTAGTTTTATGTTGTAATTCAACATAAATTTTTTCTAATATTATGTTAAAGTTTTCTTTTGATATTGCAAATCTTTTTTTAAAATGATCATCATCAAATTTTCTAAATAATTTATACGTGGCCTGATTATACGTAGTTTTCGTCGATTCCTTTTTATTGGAAGATCATAACCCTCGTATTCATCAAATAATAAAAAATTAATAATTCTATTCATGTTACATAAACACGTTTTCGTAAATATTTTAAATAAAAATCGAAACACCTTTATTCAAATTAAAAAAAAGTAGTATAATATTCGAAAAGATTGGTTACACAACGACAAATATCTTGTTGTTGGCGACACTGCTGATTGAGTTAATCGTCGATTAAATTTAATCGGCGTTGGTCGAAGTGGCCCTTATGTTCACAATAACATGTTTTCCTCGAAACAGAGTAAGTTTTATTTAAAATATTTTTTTGGATAAAGTTCCGAAAAGCCCATACCTCTGATCGTTCTAAAATTTTGTATACTATTATATATTGATATGCTAATTACGAATATATCAATAAAAATTAGCGCAAAAGTCATTTTTTAGGTAAAAATTAAAAAAATTATTTTTGCATATTTTTTAATTATCTAAATAAATATACATTTTAGAACAAAAAGTTTCAAATAAAAATTGTACGTCTCTTAAAAACGCAGTACACACGTAAATGAGGAAGAGGCTACCGCACTTCCCCCGAAAACAGGAGGGAGGTGGGGGTGAACCTAGGGTTCGCGTGAAGTGTATGCGTAAACTTTTCATGCGTGGAAAGTTAATATAAATTTTTAAATAATACTTCAATTGTGTGTGCATAAACAATACACACGTAAGTGAGGGAGAGGCTACCGCACTCGTTTTTTCTTACATTATATTTTTCTCGTTAAATACTGCTTTTGCTTTTTTGCTTTTAGTAATAGTGTATAGAATATAAAAGTTGCGTTTTTAAGAGATGTACAATTTTTATTTGAAACTTTTTGTTATAAAATGTATATTTATTTCGATAATTAAAAAATATGCAAAAAATAATTTTTTTAATTTTTACATAGAAAATGACTTTTGCGCCAATTTTCATTGACATATTCATAATTAGCATATCAAAATATAATAGTTGTAATAAGAATCTTGGCTGCGTTATCATCTAGTTGATACGTCGTACACAATAGTTTCACTTGACGCTCCCAATTGCAGAACAACGGCTTGACTCCATCGAAATCACACAATAACTCGATCACTGATTTTACACCAATTTTGTGTGGTGGTTGTTGCGAGCTTGCAATCGACCTCGGTGAGCTTCTCAACAGCTCATTTTCTCGCTCTGCTAACCTCAGCTCTCGCTCCATTATTGCTCTTTCTCTTCTCAACAGTGCAACCTCACGTGACAGCTCCTCCATCCCCAATGCAGATGCATGTGCTCTTGCTGCCGCTCCCTGAGATTCATCTTCTTCCGTCTGGAGATCTTTCACCCACTCTCCTGTCGGATCAGCCGCGTATAACCTGTTCACCAATTCCGCTTTTGTGCCTGATACCGGCAATCCTAACGCTGCTAACTTATCCTTCAGCTCCGCCACTTTTAAGTTCATCGGATTTTTCTCCGTTTCTTTACTCATGTTTCCGCTTCTGTACTGCGTTATTGATATATCGATTACACCCTGGCGTCACACCTCGCACTATCGATGTATCGATCCTCGCGACCTCAATATGGCTGCCGTACTGTCTCTCGGCACGCACAATGGCCACGATTCCACTTTCGCGCCAATGTTCTCCAATATGGCCGACCACGCCCCGACGAAGCCGACCTTGAGTCTCTTTCACACCGTAATTGCCTTCAGCAATGCCACCGAGCAATGCACCACTCTCACCGCAACCGTCAATGTCTTTCATAAATCGTCACCGAACGATATCTATTACGCCCTCGTCACCAAACAATATATCTGCTGCGCAATCGTCACCCCGATCAATGTCTGCCGATCGTCACCGAACGATATCCGTTATAGCAATCGTCACCAAACAATGCCGAACGAATCTGTGGCAATCGTCACCGAACGATATGCCGCCGCTTAATTGCTACCAAACGATGCCAATAAATCGTCACCAAACGATATCAGTGGTAATCGCCACCGAGTGATATGCCGCGCTCGTCACCAAACGACGCCGGGAAATCGTCACCGCACAATATCCGCGACAATCGTCACCAAACGATGTCCGTTGTGTTTCGCACACCTCCACGCGAGATGCCCGAGTCAGTCGAATCCCGTATCCCACTTCTGATATTGTAGGGGGTAAGAAAAGACTCGATTTCTTAGAGAGATTCACACACGCTTTATTCTCCTTCCGTGCTCTCTTCTCGCCTACTGCTTCCACACTGCCCTAATGCCAACCTCACATCTTCCAATTCTACCAACTCCTTAGCAACACAACACATCTTCCAATTCTACCAACTCCTTAGCAACACAATGCTCACATAGTATACAAAATTTCAGAACGATCAGAGGTATGGGCTTTTCGGAACTGCAGCCATTTTTTCGTACAACAAATAGTTTGGAGATAATTTCGTGAAAAATGGGATTAAATAGAATATTCTGTTTATAGAGGGGTAAAAGTCATAGTGATGTAAGTCAAATTTTTTAAGATATTGACTCGTGTGCATGGATGCAATTTATATATTGTATAGATTGCATTTAACTTGCAATATCTCGTTTAATGAGGTTGGTGCGTTTGATGAAATGTAAGACAAGTCTATAATATAGATGGGACGTTCCACGTCAACCGGATCAGTGCTGCGTCCAAAATTTAAAGCGACGAAAAAATACGTATGAGGTCTCAATTTAAAGCTTGAACAAAGAGCTACAAAAAGCCATAAGCGCCTTAGCAAAAATCAAGATGGCGACATCAATGTGGCGGCCATAAACTCAAACTTTTTGATCAATCAACCGGCTCAGTGCTGCCGCCAAAATTTTCAGCGACAAATAAATTCGTATAAGGGCTTATTTTGAAGCTCGAACTGAAAACTTTTAAAAGCCGTATGCACATTTGCAAAAATCAAGATGACGGGTCCAAGATGGCCGACTTTTTGTCAAAATTTGATGTCAATGTCTTTAAAAACACCAGATTTGTTTGAAAATTTATCGACAGGAATTTTGAACGTCACTTCTTTCAAATCTGATGTGATAGGCTCCAAATCACAAAATGGCGGATCCAAGATGGCCGATTTTTCGTCAAAATTTGATGTAAAAGCCTTAAAAAACACCAGATTTGTTTGAAAATTTCTTGACAGGGATTTCTTGACAGGTTTCAATTCACGTAATGGCAATCCAAGATGGCCAACTTATGACTATTGATTGCCTCTAAGAACACCGGATCTTGTTGCAAAAGGATTTATGGAGGTTTTTAATATAGCTTTTTACGATTCTGGTATGACAAAATCTAATCGCAAAATGACAAATCCAAGATGGCGGACTTATAATCAAAATTCGTATCAAAACGTCCCAGATATATACATATTACAAAAGTTAATTACAATAGACAATATGTAAAAAAAAAATTATTGACTTTTATCGTTCCGTTTTAAAGATATTTAATTCTAAATGTATAGAATTTTTGACATTACAAATATATCCAAAACCTTATCCTGTAGATATTTTCTCTTAATTTGAGACATTTGCATATAAGACAGAGATTTAAAAAATCGTTATAACTACGAAGTAAACATTTAAGTTTGTTCTGACAAAGTTTCATCTAAATTGACCGTACAGTTTGAGAGAAATTTATATTCTTTGATAAAAAAAAGCAAAAATATTTGACAAATGGACGACGCGTATATGGTGACGTTGGCAACGTCACATGTATGTCTGTGGTCCGATTCACGTCCACGTTAAAAGCATCGCTCATACAACATATTTAAGTGGCGATAAAATTTGTGAGGTGTAACCCTTTATGCAGTTTTACCTTGTATTAAATTGTTAATTAAATATTACATAATATTAACTAACCGCATTTAATTTTTAAAGCCTACTTTTTCTTACTTGTTAATTGTTAGTTATTACTTGTTAATTTCAATATTGAGAGTCTTTAGTTAATTACCTATTTATTTGTTTTATTTCAACAGGTTGGTTGAAGTTACGGTTGAAGTTACGGGCAAACTAAAGATCATAGAAATCTTAAGTAATTATTAATAAACTACGCGTGTCAAATATAAATTCTTGAACTAATACCAACAAGCGGCAGAAGAAGTAAAAAACAATATGGCAAATCGAATGAAAGCTCTATACAATCAGGTATGTGTAAAATATGCCTTTATTTTTGCATAAATTTAAATTATCCTTTTCGCTACTAATAATTATTAGTAGAGTTTCATATGCAAGTACAGATTCTGTGTTTCTTATTATTTATAGCGCATATACTTACTCACTTGCAATTAGTGCACTCAAAATTTTTTCTCATAATGCATTCTTTTTTAAAGGTATGCCTTCTTTTTCTAATGGAAAAGTGATACAAATTCAAAAGGACCCCGCACTAATTATATAGAAAATTGGATCTCGGTGAAATCGGGTAATTTTTTAATATGTTGTAGCTTATAACCTACTGAACAAAAACTGTAATGCACAAAACTAAATAATGGACAGTTTTTGAGCTACAATCAGTCAAATACGAAAAAATAGGGTCTGCGCGAGTACTATATCCCTACTCTTAGCGTAACCCAGGACCAACGACATGGACGTGGTAGGAGGCTGGTCCTGTGTGTGTGTGTGTGTGTGCGCGCGTGCGTGCGTGCGTGTGTGTCAGCAGAGATAAGGACCCCAGGTTCATCACTTCCGTAGTATTTAATGACTGTAAACCTTCTCTGCTGTGTGTGTGTGTGTGTGTGTGTGTGTCAGCAGAGATAAGGACTCCACGGTTCGTCACTCCCGTAGTATTTAATGATTCCGGACCTCACGTTTCGTTATTTCCGTAGTATTTAATGACTCCAAACCCTCTCTGCTGTGCGTGTGTGTGTGTGTTTGTGTGTCAGCAGAGATAAGGACCCCACGGTTCGTCACTCCCGTAGTATTTAATGACTCCAAACTCTCTCTGCTGTGTGTGTGTGTGTGCGCGCGCGCGCGTGTGTGTGCGTGTGCGTGCGTGTTTGTCAGCAGAGATAAGGACCACACCACACACACACACACACACACACACACACACACAGCAGAGAGGGTTTGGAGTCATTAAATACTACGGAAATGACAAACCGTGTGGTCTTTATCTATGCTGACACACACGCACGCACGCACACGCACGCACACGCACACACACTCACACACAGCAGAGAGAGTTTGGAGTCATTAAATACTACGGGAGTGACGAACCGTGGGGTCCTTATCTCTGCTGACACACACACACACACACACACAGCAGAGAGGGTTTGGAGTCATTAAATACTACGGAAGTGACGAACCGTGGGGTCCTTATCTCTGCTGACACACACGCACGCACGCACGCACGCACACGCCACACACACGCGCGCGCGCGCACACACACACACACACACACACACACAGCAGAGAGGGTTTGGAGTCATTAAATACTACGGGAGTGACGAACCGTGGGGTCCTTATCTCTGCTGACACACAAACACACACACACACAGCAGAGAGGGTTTGGAGTCATTAAATACTACGGAAGTGATGAACCTGGGGTCCTTATCTCTGCTGACACACACGCACGCACGCACGCGCGCACACACACACACACACACACACACACACACAGGATCAGCCCCCTATCACGTCCATGTCGTTGGTCCTGGGTTACGCTAAGAGTAGGGATATAGTACTCGCGCAGACCCTATTTTTTCGTATTTGACTGATTGTAGCTCAAAAACTGTCCATTATTTAGTTTTGTGCATTACAGTTTTTGTTCAGTAGGTTATAAGCTACAACATATTAAAAAATTACCCGATTTCACCGAGATCCAATTTTCTATATAATTAATGCGGGGTCCTTTCTTTTCTTTTTTTAAAATAGAATATAACACATGATTGGAATGCGTAATCTATACTTGTAACAGTCTACCTTTCTTGCACGGTCAATTATTTGCAAATAAACTTTTTTCTGTTGAAATATTAACATAGTATTGATGTTACCATTTAACACATCCATATTATGTTAAATTAACACAAAAATTTGAGTGAACCGTTTTGGACATGTAATTTATGTTATACTAGCGTTTCGGCCCGCGCGAAGCGCGGGGACTCAAAGCTAGCGCGTGGACCTCAAAGCTAGGAAACTATAGATCTATATGAGGAAGCAATGTGCAAGTTTCTACTTGCACACTTAAAAGCTATTGGATTTATTTATGAATCATCTTATGACAAATCGAGCAATAACACGATTCTTATATGAAATAATCAAACTAAAAAAAAAGAAAGACAAAAAGTCAATAAGTAATGAAACAAAAAACATTATAAAAAAATTTTGTAATTAAAAAATTATATATTTTATAGTACTCCCCGCAAAATTCTACCTTTACTTCATATACAATTCTTAAAAATTTGGTCAATTTTTTATAATTCTTCACGTATATTTCGGAATTGAAAAATTACATATTTTATAGTACTCCCCGGAAAATTCTACCTTTACTTCATATACCAACTCCCCCCGAAAAAGTCTACACTCCCCGGAAAAAGTTACAGTTTTCGTGTCGCAAAATTCGTGTCGCGAATCGAACTCACTACCGTGGCTAAAGAAGTTTCACTTCAAAAATGTCGAATTGGTTGTGCTCCCACAATATATCCCGAATTTGTCTATTTAAGCGCCTTTCGCCTTGCCAGTAATCGTTATGTTTACAAACCCAGGTATACGTTAGTCCATCCGCGGCTGTAAAATCAACATTACAATTATAATTATTATTTCTTAAAACAAGCGCACGCACGCACGCGCGCGCGCACACACACACACACACACACACACACACACACACACACACACACACACATATACAGAGAGAGAGAGAGAGAGAAAGGAAAAAAATATTACTTACGTAAGAGTGGGGAATGCAGATCCGCACCCACCACCCATTTTTCTCGATGTCCACCATAAGTAAGTGGCGCTCCCTCAGCGGCCACATCCACTAAAAAAGAAAAAATCATATTTAAAGAAATAAACGCGTGGTTGCCACGCGCGTTAGAAGTGAAACTTCTGAAGGGAAGGTTTTGCCATAACTTTTCTGAAATTAATACAAAAACAATACAACGGAATTAGTCACTCCAAGCCGCAACTCGAAAATGTAGTGTTACACGCAGTTCCACTATATTCGTCTCGCCAGTGCCGTACGCTTGATCGAATTTTCGTGACGCGTTTTCGAGTCGCAAAATCACTTATTGATCAAAAAGGAGTTTCACTTTGTACGCCTGTTGGTCGAATTTTCGTGATACTATTTTGTGACGTTCTTTTCGTGTCACACAATCGAACTTACTACCGTGGCAAAGAAGTTTCATTTCGTACGCCTATTGGTCGAATTTTCGTTATACTTTTCGTGTCGCAAAATTTGTGTCGCTTTTCCGTGTCGCATAATCGAACTTACTACCGTGCCAAAAGAAGGAGCCGTCTCGCCAATGCCGTACGCCTATTGGTCGAATTTTTGTTACACTTTTCGTGTCGCGAATCAAACTCACTATCGTGCCTAAAGAAGTTTCACTTTAATAAATCTACATTACACTTTACTATACTTTGTTACACTTTACTACCGTATCCGCTGTCTCGGGAAAGTGATCTGCAGAAAGTCCATACCGAATATGTATTTGAAGACGTTCGTTATACTGACTTTAGCCTAAACTCAATTTATAGGAGTCGAAAAAATGTAGAGAAAGAGATATAAGTGATGTATCTGCGACATATTATATTATCAAAAACTAGCAGACGGCTGTCATGAACAAATTATCTTCTACTTACCGTTGCATCTTGCAATCGCGGGTGGACGCTCTAAACCGCTATTGAATAAAATAAGAAGCGAGGATGTGCGTGATTTATCTGCTGCATTTTATATTATGCGAAAATAATCATCGCGAGAAAAAAGATAGCATGTGTACTATTAACTGCGTTGCATCTTCGCGAAAGACACTATCAAACAGCTATCGAACCGCTATCGAACAGCTATATCATACTACAAACAATGTGGAAAAAAGCAATAAAACATTGTAACATTTATATAATTTATTTCAAAAAAATCGCAATTTTTCTGGCATTGCGACAGTTAAATATTTTGAATACATTTTGTAATGTGCAATTCTTAACATGATTTCCGCATCGTATAGTATTAGTAACATCTAGATTATTTAAAGATTTGATATCTTCATAATTTGCATCTAAAGTCTCGATGATTAGGTTTTCTCTCACATAATTCTCAAGCAGATCCACCAATCATTCTCGTTTCTGGCATCTCTTGACGTATATACACGAGAGTCGACGTCTCGTCGTCGTCTCCAAGTACGGCCGATGTAATTATGCGTTTCGCCATGCTGTACAGCACGTTTCAGTCCTCTCATCGTAAACCATGGTAAATTGCAATCAACCATGAAGCGCATGACTTGTCGGATTTCGTGAGGAGATTCCATGGCATGGGGCGTGTAAAAATGTAATGCGCCAGAACAGTTCCTTTCCTTAGCACAGCCACCTCCTTTACGACAAATTTCATCTCGACGATGAATCCTTGCAAATCGACAAACGTTGGCACAATCATGACGAAACGACGGAGCAATCTGTATTTTATCGCGGTACATATGTGCCTCTTATATTGCAATATCTGTTGATATCGCAATTTACATGATTTTGTGCACTACGTTCGATAACGGGCGGTATTTGATTACGCAATCATGCAAGATGAGAGGCGGTAGTATTTGCCGGTACATTCTTTTTGCAGTCAAATTCTATTCGCACATTCACGGTGGCGCTCTTGACAGACTCGTTTTGTTGCAAACAATCAATGACAACGAAAGGTCCTTTTGTCAGGAATGTAACCACGGTGCAAAGCGTATCAAAGCACTCGTATCCATAATAAACTTTACAAAAACGCGCATACATATAAAAAAAAACGGCGTATCGATTTTTGCCCAAATTCAGATTCAAGTCATCGTACGGATAAAATTCAGAGTTTAGATAAAGTTTCACGTTGGTCAAGTTACAGTCATACGCTAACATCTTGAGACATGATATTCTTGCAACCGGTCTGCAGCGCAAAGATAACGTATCGCGGCTTCTCTAGCTGAGTCGCAGTTTTGACGGCCTACGAATGCTTGGTCGTGCTCTGCAACATAGAGTACTCGTTCAGATCCCACGAACGGAAACTGACACTAAGATATTGCCCGTTTTCCAAGGCCTGTAGCATAGATAGTTTATTGACTTCGTTTAATGTGACGTGAGGTATTCGCCACTGTATTTTAAATAATTCAATTTCTGGCTCCGTCGCCGGATTTCCTACAATGCAGTTGTTATCGCTACGCGCTTGTATCAAAATTTATTTGTGACGAGCGTTAACAACCACGCGTTTGTAATCCTCGCAAAAGCTCAACAATGTGTTGAGTAGTACGCAAAAGTTGAAATATCCCTCCGGGTGAGAAGATAAAATGTTTCATCCAGCATTTTGCATAATCTTTGCTTTGGCATTCGTTAGCGATACATAACTCTTGATAGTACTGGTTATTCCAGGGGGTCGATTGTGTATCTTGAAACGAGGTGAAAATTACAAAAGTGAACAGATTTTACTAGATTTCGACAAATAAAATCGTAGATACGCTAGTGAATTTCCTCACTTTTGTAATTTTCACCTTATTTCAAGATACACAATCGACCCCTAGGTTTCTGTTGCGATCAATCACCACACCGTTGAACTCGTATCGAATTTCGCCAAACATGAACGCCATGCAATTATTTGCAAGCGTTGTCTCAGAATCGTCATTTCTTCTCTTTATCGTCAATATCCCTTCGACGTAGAGAAAGCTTTTGCACGGCAACGTGTGAATATAAATCTTGCTGTTGTATGGGTATTCTTATCTTATTGTTATGTCTAAACGTCGTGTTGGCGTACGAATTGTACGTGTGTTTCAATTTTGATGACGCTGTTGTCAAAGATCGGTTCACCTCCAATGTTCAAGATATTAGCCATTTCGTACAACAAAATCCAATATATTCAAAAATTCAACGTTCGACGCAGTGAGTTTCTTCTTTGGCGATCGGATTGTTTTTTCTAATATTGTTTCTTGTCTGTTGCACCTGCTCAGCTTCGTTCAGTACGAGCATCTCACGTTACCGCTGTCGTCTTCGTACATGCAGTCTAACGGTGATCTCCGCGAAAATCAATCAATCGACCTGATCCACGACGCGAAGCGTCAAGTCCGAAATGCTCTGTACGAAGATCGGAAAGTAAATTATCTGTGCTGGCATTTCCGATATCTTATATCCTGATGGCACACGGTGTGCAAGTACTTGTCGTTGCTGTACGCACCCGCGGTCACGTTGCACTCTATGCGAATAATGTTTACGTTGATGATATTTATCAGAACATCCGATTCGTGCCATTGTCGCGACTCCAGCACGCGATTCGCTGAAAATCCCAGCAGCAATCCAATGTTGTTCGGTTTGGTGAAATTTATCCGATAAACACACTTGATCTCGTTTTTCATCGTATTGTTATTAGCCCGAATAATAATTAACGGGTGCTGTCCATCTTTGTCGACATGTTTTTTTCTCGAGACATTATTGGATTGGTCCCATAAAAGGGCGCGTTTCAGATATATGTCTATATCACGTAGTTCGTACGATCCTTTGGGAACGGTAATCTCCTTGTCGTCGTCAAAGTAGAATTTATTGTTCAACGAATTTACATTCGGTATCGTATGATAGGTTTCAAAATCTGTCAGACCGAGCTCGTAATCGCCATCGCTGAAATTCACGGCGGGAAAGTAGCTTACCGCGAGAATGCTGCTCTTGCCGGTGACCGTAAATGTCAGTGACATGTTTGAATGAATACTGAGTTTAAATAGCGCAACGCCGGTCTTTAAATTGATCGTCAACCGTCTGTAGAAAGCGCAGACACAATTGTTGTCCGCAATTGCTCTGATTGTATCGCTAATAAGGCGTGCGATTGTACTCTATTACATTGTTCTCTAGATACTGCGCCAATTCTCTCGGTGGTCGAAGATTGCCAAAACTGTCGAAATATATGGCACGATCTCTTCGCGTACGCCACCCAGTGAGTACCCGGTCCCTCAGTATTATCCAAATTTACGATACCGCTCTCGTTTCGACGTATACCGCCGATCGGTAACGAGTCGCGCATGAAAATACCTCTAAAATGTGGAATGCGCATACGTTTTACCAATTGTTGCAGTTGTACGTTGGTAGTTACACCCTTGGGAATTTTTAGCGTCTTTTCGACGTTTTTTTTTCTCAAGACTCCCCGTCCGCGTTTGTACGAAGAGAGATAAAGTCCGTGATCTTTCATGGCGCGATTATGACGTTGCATCTCTTCCAGCTGACGTCGCGCGGCTTTATTGTCATTCACGGCCTTTGCGACTCCCGCCGCTCCGCCGACCAACGAACCGAGAACCCCTAATAACGGCAGGATCGGTAGATACCGCCGCGTTTTACTACCGGAAGTATTCGCTTGGTCTTCTTCTTTTTCTTCGTTTTCAAACCCATACCGAGTTTCGTTTTAGCCTTCATGGCCGCCCAGACGGCTGTAGTCGCAGCTCTCTCTCCGAGAGTCGAATCGTTCGCGGTGACACGTTTTCGCGTTTTCGCGGCAAGTATATTGTCTGCCACGTGTCGTTTTGCGAGATCGTTGCTACGCGAGTAGGCTATGTCGTGCTCGCGACACGCTGCGTCCAATGAATTAATACCCCGATCACCTCTTGCCAATCGTGTTTCTAAGCGAGTTCCCGGTCCGCAAAATTGATAGCCGGGGATATGTAAATCGATCGGAAGCGCGTTTATCGCGCGATTCAACAAACCTCGGCCTATCTTTGGCGGCATTCGCTGCAGTTTTTTATCAACGGCAGCGGACCGTCGATGTGCGTTTGCTGACACGGCAAATTATAATGTATTAAACAGCGACGGTATTGTTAAACCTCCGAATCTGCTTTGATATGTTCGGGAAGCTTATCCCACAAATAATCTATGTGATTATAAAACCGTCGCAGTAGAATGACCTTTGGTATATATTTCAACTGCTCGGCGGTTAAATCGTAAATATCGCTGTTATCCGACACGAGCAAAAACATTTTAACGACTGAGCATCTCAGTTCTACGCGCCTCTATAAATAGGGCTTTCTCGATACTGCATTTTATTCGTTGTGGAGGGGAGGTAAAATGCGGGTCGTACGACAATCGCGGATGATCAAAGTGACAAACTTTGATGATAGGATGCCGTTAACGAAAGAGGTACGCAAACATGGAGGCATGCTACCGACTTCTATACGCGGTATCATCTGCGGTCCGTCGAATTGCGGCCAGACAAACGTCTTGATAAGGTTGCTGGAAAGTCCGCACGGTGTACGTTTCGAGAACGTGTATGGTACTCGAAATCGTTGCAACAACCGAAATATCGATATTTGGAGAATATACTAACACCGATAAAACAGATTGGCTACTTTACGTTCTTGAATAACAGTGGCGTCATTTCGCCGAGTGAGGAGCTCCCGAAATTTATTTTTATCTTTGATGACGTGGCGTGCGACAAGCAGGATACGATAAGAGAATACTTTGCAATGAGCCGGCACGCGGACGTTGACTCTTTCTATCTTTGTCAGACGTATGCAAAGATACGAAGCATCTTATACGCAACAACGCGAATTTATTGATTATGTTTAAACAGGATGGCACCAATCTGAAACACGTGTACAACGATCACGTAAACACAGATATGTCTTACGATGATTTCAGTAAATTGTGTCATACGTGTTGGCAACAAAAGTACGGATTCGTGGTGATAGACAAGGACAGCGCGATTTCGAATGGTCGATGCAGAAAAGGATTTAACGACTTTGCGATACCGAAACGTGGTTAGTTGTTGTCAACGCGTCGATTGAACAACGTTATTGCAACATGGATAGCAGCGAAAAGATTAGAGAGCGCGAGAGGATCGTGAAAGATATTGCGAAAACGAGTAATTCGATTAGCAAGAAACCTCGCGCTTTGAAGACCGGTAAGATCGTAAAAGATATTGCGAAAACGAGTAATTTGATTTACAAGAAACCTCGCGCTTTGAAAACCGGTAAGATCGAGAAGGACATTGAGTTGGACACGCACTTTAAACCTTTCATCGAGCCGCTTAAAAAGATCGTCGACAACTTGAGCTTGACCGCGGTGAAGAAAGAGGAGCCGACGGAGAGCGTCGTTGACGCGAAAATCGAGCCGCTATCCGTTCAACAGCGCGGCCCATCCTATTTTCTCGCTCCGTATTTCTATTACATCGCGAATTTGAGACGAATTGCGAAGCGTCGAAACAAACATTAGTTTTCGCGACGTGAACATTTTTATTTTTTCATAACAGTGAGCAAGAAGAAATGACGCTTGACAATAATCGCTCGTGGGTACCGGAAGTGATGAAAGCGATGACTTTCCATGCGTCGACTGCTTTTATCTCTGTCAGACAAGGACAGCGCGCTTTTGAACGGTCGATACAGAAAAGAATTTAACGCGTTCGCGATACCGCAAAAGCAGTCAGTCGTCGCCGATACGTCGTCGAAGGTTAAACAACGTTAACGTTACAGAAAAAGATCGACACTCTGCTTTGTTTTTTTCCCCGCGATGGTTGCAATCGACGGAAGCGAGACGATTCGCGAGCGCGAGAAGATCGTGAAAGATATTGCGAAAACGAGCAATTTGATTTGCAAAAAGTATCACGCCTTGAAAACTGGTAAAATGGAGGAAGATATCGCGTTGGAGAGACACTTTAAACCCATCATCGAGCCTCTAAGGCAGATTGCCGAAAATACCGTTGGCAAAGAATCTGATGTGTCAACGATTGAGAATGAAACAGCGTGGGAAGACGAAGAGCCGAAGCTCAAACGACAACGACCAAACGCCTCGTTTAACGACTCTGTAATGGCTTCAACTCCGGTTACGTTGAAAAGATTGATAAATGTGCCATCTAATTTAAGCGAAATAGCCAAAATTTTATAGCCGCGTAAAGCGAAACGATCGAAAGGTCCATTGAATGAACCACCAATAACCTCTGCGCTTTCCGTACAACCCGCAATGCTCGCAAACGAAGATGTTTTCGAAACGAAAACGAATGACTCACTTGTGACGTCCGTTCGACAGCAGTTGCAAAATCTGAGGGTCAAGAAACGTTGCGAGATCAATTGGGTCTATTGAGCCAAAAGTACATCGGGGTAGTTCTGAGCGGCGATCGAGAAAGCGGTATAGACCCCGTATTCGGCGTTTATTTTAGCAACGATGGAATGATGCTCGGTAATAAACGTTTTGACGTGAACTACGCGGAGAAGATAATTATCGACGGCATACGATACGCTGGCACACGCGGTCTTTACGAATTGATATTTAAGAAATATCCCGATGACGATATCTACACGGAGGACAATATGCAAACATACAAGAGTCTGTTGATGACGAGTGCTCATAAACGCAATTATGATGCTCACGCTCGAATAAATGGCAACAGGGGATACAAGTACACACATATAATCGGGCCATTGATTTCGGGTAAAAAAGCTGGAAAAGGTATACCGCGTGCCATGACAGACAATAAGATCGACTATATAATTGCATCGTCGATTTCGGGTAAAAAAGCTGGAAAAAGGTATACCGCGTGCCATGAATTAAACGACAACAAGATCGACTATGTTCATTGGGACGATCCCAACAAGCTCATAGATCGTCTCCGATTGCTCGAAGCTTCGCGCCTAGCGGGTCACACCGGTCACGATAACGAGATCCTGTCGATTATCGAGGAACTTCGCGAGGCTGGACTTATTATAAATTAAACCGCGCGTCGGCGATCCGTTCAATCAACATCAAAATGCCGATCAACAAGTTTTGTATATCGCTCGAAAGAGGTGGTGCGGAACCGTACTATCAATGGAGCGGATTAATCAGAAATTACGTGCGCGATAACGCTCTTTGCATGGTTGCCACCGACTTTGACGCGAAATCGTGCAAGATTCGGCGGATAGCGCCGCCTGTAGATGATGGCGATGCAGCCAACAAACGTTACGTGCAGCAGAGCGTGCAAATTTTGAAAGATCGGCAGGATGAAATCGAGAGAAAGATGGCCGCATTCCAGAATAACGTACAAATTACCCTAAACAAACTTCAAAAGATGATTCAAGATGTAATTGCGAATCATCGCGAATAGATAAAAACGTACATCTGATATCTGCGTCAGTTGCGCATCATCGTCATGGCTGGTAAGAAGCAATCAACTGAGAAACGCAGGCTGGCGGAAGAATTACACGCTTCTGCGAGAAGAAATTTTCCGCGAAGACACGTCATAGTGCGCGGATACGATGACCTGTGGCAGGCGGATGTGGTCGAGATGCGTCCATACACGCGATTCAACAGAGGCTACCACTACATACTCACCGTTATCGACGTGCTGAGCAAGCACACATGGGCCATACCGCTCAAGGCCAAGAGCGGAACCGAGGTTACTGCGGCGATTGCGAAAATAATTCGAGACGGCGGAAGATGTCCGAAAAATCTGCAGACTGACAAGGGAAAAGAATTTTAAAACGCAAACGTGTAGAAACTCTTGAAGAAACATAATATCAATCACTATTTGACCTATTCCGTAATGAAGGCATCGGTCGTCGGACAATTCAATCGCACGCTCAAGAACGACATGTGGAAAATGTTTACGCGCAATGGAAATTACAAATGGATCGACTCGCTGCCGGGTCTCGTATCGGATTACATCGCGCGAAAGCATCGAACTATCGGCATGCGACCCATCGATGTTATCCCCCGCGATCGCCGACAAGCTTTTAACAACGGTGTACAGCCACGTAAAGATCGCTGCTCCCGCGCGATTTGAAGTGGGCGACTCGGTACGCGTGAGTAAATTCAAGACAATCTTCGAGAAAGGATACACGCCAAATTGGACCACGGAGGTGTTTAGAATCGTCAAAGTGCAGAAAACTAATCCCGTGACGTATCTGTTGGAAGATTCCTGCGGAAAATCAGTCGCCGGCGGCTTCTACGAATATGAGTTACATCGCGTTGCTAATCCCGACGTGTATCTCGTTGAAAAAGTTTTGCGCAAAAGAGGGGATGAGGTTTATGTAAAGTGGTTAGGATTTGATAATTCACACAATTCATGGATACACAAGAATAATGTATTGTAAAAATTTATTACAATATAAAAACATTATACATACAAATAAGTCATTTATTTTCCTAAATGTATTTATATATATAAGTACCGTCGTCTGTATGTATGTATGTACCTAAACTACTCATTCGTTAGTGGATCAAATTTTTACCAAATGCTACCGATTTTCTGGAAACTTATTTTTTTAATTTTTCTAATCTTTGGGAAATAATTGACCGAATTTAAAAGAATTACATATGAAATAGAGGTAAAATTTTTCGGGAAATGCTATAAAGTATATAATTTTTCGTTACCGATTTTTTTGGAAGCCGGTTACAAAATTCTTCCAATTTTTCGGAAATTAATTGACCGAATCTTAAAGAATTATATGAAGTAGAGGTAGAATTTTCTAGGGAGTGCTATAAAGTGTATTATTTTTCGTTACCGATCTTTTTGGAAGCCGGTTACAAAATTTTTCCAATTTTTCGAAAATTAATGACCGAATCTTAAAGAATTATATGAAGTAGAGGTAGAATTTCCCGGGGATTGCCATAAAATGTATAATTTTTCGTTACCGATCTTTTGGGAAATCGGTATCAGAAAATTGTCCAATTTTTCGGAAATTAATCGACCGAATCTCAAACAATTGTATATGAAGTAAAGTTAGAATTTTCTAGGGAGTGCTATAAAGTGTATTATTTTTCGTTACCGACTTTTTTGGAAACCGGTTACAAAATTTTTCCAATTTCTCGGGAAATAATTGAATCTTAAAGAATTACATATGAAATAAAGGTAGAATTTCCCCGGGATTGCTATAAAGTGTAGAGAAAAGTATTATGAGATAGGCTCTTAATATGCGACAGCATTAGGGGCATCCTCCGACAGAGGAAAAGAAGGACGAAAAGTAGGAGGATGATAAGGAGAAAAAGAAGAAGCGGAAACAAGACGGAGATCCCTCCCAAAGATATCCTTGCACTGGGGACGATGGAAAATGTTCAAAAGTTTTTTCAAAAAAGTATCGTGAAGAAACTAATGCTAATGTAAATGGATATCCTATGTATCAACAAAGGAATTTTGAGAAAAAATACATCGTCAGAGGCAAAGAAATTGATAATCGATGGGTAGTACCATATTCACCATATTTAATTATGAAATATGATCGACATATCAATTTGGAAATATGTTCATCAGTGAAGAGCGTAAAATATTTATAAAATATATTCATAAAGGATTTGACTGTGCTGCAATTGAAGTACAAGCACAAGATGGCACAAGGTTAATTAAAATAGATTAAGTTAATTCATACTTGGATGTAAGATAATGTTAGTGCTCCAGAAGCAATGTGGAGACTGAACGGATATAATCTGTTCATGAAGTCTCATACAGTAATAAGATTAGCAGTTCATTTGCCTATTTGCCAAATGGTTTATTTCAGAGCGGGAAATAAAGAGCAAGCTGTTCAAAGAGAGCTCACTCGATATACCACGTTGACTGCATGGTTTAAATTAAATCAATCTGATGAAAATGCGGTGCATTTTCTTTACACAGATATTCCTTATCATTATATCTATAATAAAATAGAAACTAAGTGGAAGCCACGCAAAAAGGGTGGTGATAAAATAATTTCAAGACTTTATACAGTAAGTATAAAAGATATTGAGAGATTTTATCTGCGTCTTCTTCTACTCCATGTAGTTGGAGCTAAATGTTTTGAAGATTTGAGAACTGTAAACGGAGTTTTTTATAAAACGTTTAAGGATGCAGCAAT
The DNA here is from genome assembly GCA_030770255.1 of Temnothorax ravouxi. Taxonomy (NCBI): domain Eukaryota; kingdom Metazoa; phylum Arthropoda; class Insecta; order Hymenoptera; family Formicidae; genus Temnothorax; species Temnothorax ravouxi. The sequence continues at coordinate 34,318 of JASTWP010002877.1, forward strand.
TGCAAAAAAATTGGTAGAAGCTGATGATCTTTGGGAAAAAACGCTGGAAAAAGCAACAGATTCCAAAATGCCTGTACAACTTCGAGAGCTATTTGCCTACATTTGCATCTATGGAACTCTAACAGATGTACTAACTCTTTGAATTAAATATAAAGATTATATAATTGAGGACTTTGTACACAACAATGTTGTCAATTTTAAAAATATGGCTTTAAATTAATGAGGTGAGCATGACTGTTGGACATGCTTTAACAGCAGTTGATAAACTTTTAAGAGATTTAATGAAGAATCCTCGACCATTGGCAGGTTTCGCTTTTACAAACGATCCGTTTCTGCGGTAATGATATAATTATGCCTGTCGCAGCGTAATCTCGCCGCGCGCGTCTCAGTGCACGTTCACCGGGCCCGTGTCTGAATAAACGCCGCGGAATTCTCTCGTTTCTTCTATTCTTCTTTTCCTCGCATCCATTCCACCGTTAC
>JASTWP010002878.1:0-34753 GCA_030770255.1 Temnothorax ravouxi
TTCGAGTGGACAAAGGCTCGTGGCTAATCGGATTTGAGTACACGGTTGGTGGGTTTTGGGGAATTTGCACGGTCGGTACCGTTGAGGTGAAAATTCTCTAGGTGGGTTTTGGGGAATTTTGCGTCGCGGCAGCGGAGTGGGGGGGGGGGGGATCGTCAATCCCGGGCGTTCCGAGAGGGCGCTCAGGTCGGGCGCGATCGGCCGCGAATCGCCGCGATCGGGTATTCGTTTCGTTGTCGGGCGCGGGCGGAAATCCGGCGCGAATCCTGCGTCACCGCGACAAGGTTTTTTTCTTATCGACCGAGAGCGGAAATCTGGCGCGAATCGTGCGTCACCGCGATTAAGTTTTTATTTTTTCGCGCGCGTTTGAACTCGTTTTCAACATTTTCTTTTTGTTTTTTTGCGAGATGCTGCGAGCGGATGTCTCCTTCCCGGAAGGGTGTATCCCGGTAAGTACATCCTCCGTAGAGATAACGAACGGGTATATAAAAAACGTTACCGCGTGTGAAACATTATATGTAACGTGCGCGACATGAATTGGATAAGTGACGAGAGTTCAGAATTATCAGATTCTGAGTATATAATAAGAGATATCACCGATGGTTTGCGCAAAGAAGACCAAGGACTGAAATTGACGGATGAGCAACGAATATCGCCGGTGCAGTTTCTTTGCGATCGCGAACTAGGTATACGCGGAACCGGTCAACGCATCGCAAGACAAAGAGTCGTTATCGCTACCGAATCATCTCCTTATGATTGGAAATCTAACGTGAGACGAAAAGTGTATCGACGGCTGCGAGACGAGTGCGTTAGAGAGGAAGAATCAAAAGTGTATCGACGGTTGTGGGACGAGTGTGTCAGCGGGGAAAAATCACACGCAGCTTGCTGCGCTAGTGTTGTGCCGTATCATATTAAACCTATTGTTGACTATCGTTACTGGGCGACTAAATTTTATGAACAGCTTCCCGATTGTGAAGCAACATACATTAAGATTCATACAGGCGTGGGAAAGTACGTCGAATTGGTGGTGATGAACAATTCGATACGTATGTATATGTACCCTGGCCGTCTCGATAATCTTAATCATCTATCGATGCTTGAAAGAGCCGACGAATGTTACTTTGAAGATATTAATAATTGGTATTCCGACGTTCCCTACTTCACTTCTCATTCTTTTATGAAAAAGTACCTGGACGTTCAACGTTGCAAACGATATTGTTCGGCGTGTGATCGAATTACGTGCAAGTGCTCCATCGAGGAATGTGACGTGATCTAAAAAAACGTATTAGCATTATCGAATGAACGATCGCCGTTATTACTCGTCCGAGGAATCGGACGGCGAACTGCGCTGTCGCGAGCCCATGCCCAGGTTTTCGTCCGATTCGAACGACGAATCGTCGTCGTCGTCGTCGAACGTGCTGTGCGCGTCGGTGGCGAAAGAGGACGCGCGATGGAATCTAGCAACTCATCATCTGCGAAGAGAGATCGGAGCGCGAAGCGCGCGCGAGCGAGCGTGGATAGAGACGACAGTGGCGTATTCCGATAGGGCGAATTATATGCGTTGCCTGCCGCTCGAGTATTACCTCTATTACGAGTCGGTGTACGAAGGAGAGAGGATACGTAGGATATATACCAAGGAGTCTCGTCGTATTTTCGATCGAGTGAAATTCGTTCCCGAGGTTGAAAGGCCCTTCTGGATAAAATGGAGAAAGAGTGCGACGAGCTGGTCGCCGCGGACGTCCGCGACGCCGACGGGTACCGCGCGTGGAGGCGACGATGCGACGAGTGTCTCGGGCTCTTGCGAGAGAGGTTGTAACCGGACGTTACGTATTTGGGTCACGGAACGCTTTATTTTGTCCTTTATATCATCGGTCGCCACTCGGTTTAGCCTCTGTCTACCGAAAAGGTAAGAATAACGACAAAGTGGTAAGCCAATTTGTTTAAACAATCCAAATTCCGGGATTTCTCCCTGGGTGCCTCAACTCCATCGCCCAGCCTACGATCCTAGCCGCTTGTCGCCTGTCCAGGTCAACCAGGTACGAAAATAGCTGACCACCCGTCGAAGTGTCAATTATCTGCTCAATTAACCTTGATTTTCAGAATCGCGCCAGTGTTGCCCATTCCCCATCGCTCAATCATCGATCATCCACGCTGATCACCGGCCTTGGTCCACGCGTGTCCGAGATGGCTGACCACGGTAAGATGGCAAGCTAACTCGACTAATTATAATTATTTTCAGGAAATTCCTTTGGATGCCTCATCAGTGACGCCTTCCCATGGAGCAACGTCGTTTCGCACCGTCCAGGATCCCCGCGTTCTCAAGATGGCGGACCACCGTGAGTATAACCGTCGTGGCAAGCTAACTCTACTAATACCGATTTTTTTCCGGATTTCACCGCGGTTGCCTCTTCTCTGGCAGCTACCGATGGAGCAACGATGATCACTCCGATCCCGATCACCGATTAAGAAAGATGGCGGACCACTTCGCGTTCAGTAAGTATCAGGTAAGTATAAGGCAAGTAATCGACAATTTGATATATTTTATGATAAATGTAGCTTCCGTTTATTCTCTTAATCGTTTCACACTGTGGTTGTTCACAATGTTGTTCCCGCATAAAATGGCGGTCGCACGTCTCGCAAAGTGCGATTATTCGTATTTCGGTCGCTATGACCGTTCGCCTTTCGTATCGGCGACTAGTAACGCGTTTCGCGGGCGTTCCCGTTTGTTTCGGACGCTGAGGTAATTACATTTCGTATTCCGGCACGATATCGAGAACTTTCTACGATACGACGAGAGATACGCGCGAGTACAAGTGGTACCTCAAAGCGCCCACGAAAGACTGCCTCGAGGGATTTCCGCTCTTCGCTCCCCACCTATGGGCGGTTTCCCCTTCCATGACGGTTCGGCCGCTTTCTCCGCAGGAATGCGGCCTGCGACGCAGTAAAATCTGGTGTTACCGATATCTCGCGCGCCAGATGTTCCGAGTGGAAAATTCCACCGCAGTATTATGTGAATAATACGTTCTCCCGATTCCCAGATAGTGGTTTTCCACTATTTACAATAATCGATGTTCCACGGCGCCGACCGCGGCACGACCTTTCGGGTCGTAGTTCGGGCATCCGCACCGACTTCTCGAAGAAGGTATCCGGTGACGTTTGCGACGTCCGCCGTTGACGTCAACCCCCGTTGCCCAACCTCGGTAAACCTCTCGTCCGATTCCGGTCCTTCTACCCGTGACCGACGTCCTGGTGGGTTTTAGCGGACATGGTCCGCTAACTTTTGATCCGCCGCTGGGATCGCGACGGCGCCCGGATATTCGGGTTGTCCAGGTCCTCCTGGTGCGGCAACGCTAGTTTTTTCTCGAAAATGACGGTCGCGTTCGCTATTTGGCCTTCGGACGATCGTGTAGCCTCGCTCGCGTGCTTTGCCCGCGCTTCGACCTCTCGCGGTCTACCTACGCGATTTCGCAGTGACTCGGATCGCTCACCTGGGTCATTGTGACCCTGGTCACTATCTCGTCCGATGGTCGGATCGCGACGGCGATTGTTTTTGCCTATCCCCGCGACGTCAGATGGGCAAGAACCGTCGTTTGGTCCCTACTTTCGCCACTTGGGTCATTTGGGTCACAGCTCCGAAATCCTTCTACGAACGATTTTCTTCGCGAATTTCGCGATCACCGTACGCGCGTCCCGCAGTGGAAAGATTGTGTGTGGCCTATGGCCTAAAGAAAATCTATTATAAATTTGGCCTGACCGGGCACTGTCGTGCCTAAACGAAAAACCAAAATAACATAGGCCGACGTCGTTTCGGTCGCGAGTTTCCTTACAAACTTACGCTTTAAATATGTACACCTATATCGACTTAACTCATATCTTGTGTTTGTCTCTTGGGTGTTCGACGAGTCGCATACGGCTCTTGCAGAGGTGTCAGCGAGGAACCCGGACGGGAGCCGTGACCTCTCTGGTGGGTCGAATAGCTCGATTGGAAAGCGTGAGGGAGGATCTGCGTCGACGATTCGAGCGCGTCGTGGGTGCCGGTTTGGATGGCGGCGGAGGATTTTCGTGGATCGAGATCGATACGGCGTTTCAAAGGCGCGTACTCACCGGCGCTGTGACGAACTCTACGTACATCGAACCCGCGCGATTTCTCGAGGATGCGAGGGGCACCGTGCTCGAGAAGGTGCAGGATAATTTGAACAGACATTCGTGTCTGAAGGTCAATGTCATATTCAACGGGGAATTCGTAGCGGGCGGTAAGACCGATGTGAAGAGTATCGCTACGCAGAACGAACAGCTCTTCCCAGGAAACGATCTGAACGAGTGGTACGATAAGCACGTGCGCGACCGGATTCTAGCGGGGTTGGAGGAGTTTCAGGAACGCGACAACGGATGGGCGTTGTCGCGAATACTCAACCTAACGGTGAACGTGAACAAGTGTAATCCCATGCGCGTGGGATGTTGGATGAAGATACCGTTAGGTATAAGACTTAAACAGGCCGTGGTCAACGTGCTGTCGGAGAACGACACGTGTTTCGCGCGCGCGGTGGTCGCGGCTCTGTATCCCGCCAAGCACAACGCGGAACGATGCGGCTCGTATCCCGATTACGCGACGCTGAATCTCGACGGGATCAATTTTCCCATAGATCTGAAAAAGATCGGAAAGTTCGAACGTCAGAACGACGTATCGATCAACGTGTTTACAACTCGGGAAAGAATGAAAAAAAAGAGTCGGATCGGACGGGGCCCCGACGACAACGCGATAGTGCCTCTGCGGTTGACCGACGATAAGAGGGATAGACACGTGAATCTTCTGTATCTGTGCGATACGCTGCGCGGCGTCAACAGGGGCCATTTCGCTTGGATAAAGAATCTGTCGCGATTGGTGGGCTCGCAATTGACCGCGAGCTCGTATAAGAAGCACGTTTGCGATCGGTAAGTAAAAAAAAATAAAACTTGAAGAATAAGGAAACGATGAGGTGTTATATATACGCATATTAATCGCGCGCACGTTACTTCGCAAATGCCTGCACTATTTCTATACGCGCAAAAAGTTGGCCGCTCACAGCGTTGACTGCGGCCGAATGAACGACTGCGCCATCCTTCTTCCGAGCGAGGACGACAAGTGGTTGTCGTTCGACAATCACGACAGAAAGGAGCGACTGCCCTTCGTGGTGTACGCGGATCTGGAGTGTCTTCTCGAAAAACGGGACAGGGAGAACGCCGAAGGAGGCGCGAGAACGGAGAGATACGCTTATCAGCGTCACGTTCCGTTCAGCCTGGGCTACTATCTGCGCTGCACCTACGACGATACCGTATCCGCGTACAAATGTCGTCGCGGCGAGGACTGCATTTCGTGGTTCGTGAACGAGTTTCGCATTCTCGCGCGTCGCGCCAAGATAAAATTCTCCAACAATATATCGATGGTGGAACTTACGGAGAACGAGAAACTCGAATTTCGGAACGCGACGCATTGTCACGTGTGTCGGAAACCGTTCCAACCGGAGGACAAGCGCATGCGAGATCACTGTCATCTGACCGGACGCTACAGAGGTCCGGCGCATTCTCGTTGCAATCTGAATTACAAAAACGTGTACGTGATTCCCGTGTTCTTCCACAATCTGTCGGGTTACGACGCGCACTTCGTCATCAAGAAAATCGCGAACGATTTTGAGGGCTGGGTCGATCTGCTGCCGCTTACGAAGGAAAAGTACATACATATCTTTCTCGAAGACCATTAAGGAGACGCTAACGGACGGGGTGTGGAATCGATTCGTGAGGCTGCGATTCGTAGACTCGTACAAATTTTTAGCCGCGAGTATCAAGACCCTGGCGTCCTATTTGGACAAAAACAAGCTGAAAATTACGCGCTCGGAGTACGCGGATTTGAGCGCGGAGGATCTCGATCTGCTCACTCGCAAGGGAGTGTTTCCGTACGAGTACGTCGATAGCGCGGACAAACTGCGGGAGACGGAGCTTCCGCCGCGCGAAGCTTTTTACAGCTCCCTGACCAACGAGACCGCGAGCGAGAGCGACTACGAGCACGCGACGAGGGTGTGGCGACGTTTTCGCGTGCGGGATCTCGGCGAGTACAGCGATCTGTATCTCAAGACTGACGTGCTTCTTCTGGCAAATATTTTTGAAAATTTTTTAGACACGTGTTTAGAGAGTTACGGTCTGGATCCCGCGCATTATTACACGTTGCCAGGGTACACGTGGGACGCCATGTTGAGGTACACCGGCGTGCGTTTCGAGCTGTTCACCGACATCAACATGGTGATGTTCGTGGAGCGCGGGATACGCGGCGGCCTCAGTCAATGTTCGCTCAGGTACGCGCGAGCCAACAACAGGCACGTACCGACGTACAACTCTTCCCAGCCCACTACGTATCTCATGTATTACGACGTGAACAATTTGTACGGTTGGGCTATGAGCGAACCGCTGCCGTACGCGAATTTCCAGTGGCTCGACGACCCTGAGAACTTCGACGTGACGACCGTGCCGACGGACGGCGACGTCGGTTACATTCTGGAGGTGGATCTCGAGTATCCGCCGCACCTGCACGACGTCCACGCGGACCTGCCGCTGTGCCCGACGCGCGATAAACCGCCCGGCAAGCGGCAGGAGAAACTGCTCGCCACTCTCTACGACAAATCGCGCTACGTGACGCACTATCGAAACCTGCAGCAATGTCTGCGACTCGGTATGCGTTTGACGCGCGTTCATCGAGTGCTGCGATTCGCCCAGTCGGCGTGGCTTCGCGGCTACATCGAGCTGAACACGACGTTCAGGACCCTGGCGACCAACGAGTTCGAACGGAATTTGTACAAACTGATGAACAACGCCGTTTTCAGAAAAACGATGGAGAACGTGCGCGAGCACGTGGACGTGCGTCTCGTGACGCGATGGGAAGGGAGGTGGGGCGCGGAGGCGTTGATCGGCAGGCCGAACTTTCACAGCAAGAGCGTCTTCTCGGAGAATCTGGTCGCGATCGAGCTGCGAAAGCTCGAGGTAAAATTCAACAAGCCGGTCTACGTGGGTATGTGCATTCTCGAGATATCCAAGACGCGTGTCTACGAGTTTCACTACGGCTATATGATGCCGCTCTATCGCGGCCGGTGTCGAATTGCTTACACGGATACCGATAGTTTGGTCTATGAGGTGGAGTGCGAAGACACGTACGAGGATATGAGACGCGACATAGACAGGTTCGACACGAGCGACTACGCGGAGAATAACGCGCACGGTATGCCGCGCGTCAACAAGAAGGTGCCCGGTTTGATGAAGGACGAGAACAACGGGGCGATCATGACGGAATTCGTGGGCCTCAGAGCAAAGATGTACACTTACAAGGTGCTCGGACGCGACAACACCAAGAAAATAAAGGGTGTTAAGAGAAACGTGGTCGCGAAGAGGATCACTTTCGACGATTACGTGGCGTGCCTGCAAAAAGCGCGCGAGCTGAAGACGCGCCAGTCGTGCATACGCTCGACGTTGCACGAGGTTTACACCGTGTCGAACTGCGTGGAAACGCTTCCGTGGGGACATTACGGAATACCGTTGTGGAAAAAGATATCATAAGCTGTATAAAAATTATTGCATCTTTAATTAATAATAGTAAATGAAATTTGTATAATCTCACGATTATAAAAAAATCTTAACTGTACCTTAAACCTGAACGTCACACCTTCGGGTTACGTATCTTAATATTTGTATTTGAAATTTATCCTTACTATGTATCGTAATTTTACCCGACCCACATCATATACGATGTATTTGTTGTATAACAATGTTAGATTGCGTGTAAGAAACAAACCGATAAATGTGTAAACTTTTATTAATAATAAAGTACATCACGTTATGTGTGTCTACGAATGTCTAATTATTTCTGTTACAATACAGACGCCTTATCTATCCACAAATTGTGCGAACTGTCCATCCCCAACCACTTCACGTACGCTCGATTGCCGCGCTTGCGCAGTATTTTTCCACGAGATAGACGTCGGGATTGGAGACGCGCAGCAACTCGTGTTCGTAGAATTCTCCGGCTATCGCTTCTCCGCGAACGTCTTTCAGCAGATACGTAACGGGATTGGTCCTTTGTACTTTGGCTATGCGAAAGATCTCGGTGGTCCAATTGGGAGTGTAGCCTTTTCGAAGATCGTTTTGAATTTGCTCACGCGCACCGGATCGTCGACTCGAAATCTCGCCGGCGCGGCTATCTTCGCGCGACTGTACACCGTGCGCAGCAGTTTTTCGGCGACGGTGGGCGTCACGTCCGCCGGACGCATTCCGATCGTTCGGTGCCTGCGACGATTGTAATTCGACAAGAGGCGCGGCAGCTCGTCTATCCATCTGTACGATCCTTGGAGCGTGAAGAGCTTCCACATGTCGTTCTTTAACGTGCGATTGAACCTCTCCACCACCGACGCTTTCATCACCGAATACGTGGAGTAGTGATTCACCTGGTGCGCGTCGAAGAGCCTGCGCGCGTCAGCGTTGTAGAATTCCTTTCCTTTGTCCGTTTGCAGATTTTTAGGGTGTCGCGCGTCCTCGCGAAAGATCTTTCGAAGAGCCGTCGCGACCTCCTTTCCGCCCTTGCTCTTGAGCGGGATCGCCCAAGCGTACTTGCTCAGCACGTCGATGACCGTCAGAATGTAATTGTGACCCGCGTTTTCGCGCGAATAGGGACGCATCTCGACCACGTCGGCCTGCCACAGGTCGTCGTAGCCGCGCACCACGACGCGTCGTCGCGGGAAGTTTTTCCGCGCCGGTGCGTGCAGCTCCTCCACGAGTCTCCGCTTCTCGGCGCTCATCGTTGCGCGCGCGCGCGTATACCTCTCCCAACTGCGCGGTTGTGCGTGAAAAAGACGGCTCGTCTACCTTCTCATTGGCGTTCCTCCCCGTTGTCGCGAATGTTCGCTATCTCTCTCTTTAGCGATTCCTTCGTCACCATCACTCTTTCCATCTCGCGGAATCTAAGTTCAGCGCGATTCTCAATCCGCTCATGACGCTATTTATGTTATTCACGTCGGTTCTCAACGAATCCGTCATCTCTCCGATGGCTTTCCGCGCGCCGAGTATCTGTTCCGTTTGCGCGGACTTAGATTTTTCTGTATCTGATTTTCAATCTCCCCGAATTTGGGCCGGAAAACTCGTGCATCGCGATTTGCAGTCCGAGCAGAACGCTGTGTATGTTATTCACATCGTTTCTCAAAGAATTCGTCATCTCATCCACCTTGCTTTTCACCGTCGACAACGATTTGTTCGTTTTATCGCAAAACGACTCGATCTCCTTTCCCGATTCTCGAAGCGCACGTTCCACATAACTCCTGTTCGCCGCGTCGGTGTCGATCTCCGGCGCGGCCACTCGCCGTATCTTGCGCTCCCTCGCGTCGTAGAAATCCTCGCTCATAAAGAGCGCGTTGTTGCGCGCGTAATTGCGCAGGGATGCGATCGACGAGCGCAATCTCGCCGCGGACGCGCCGTCGACTCCGTCACCGCTGCCCCGAGCTGCCATCGACATGCCGAATTTGTTCACAGACATCGCGCTGGCGGGCGCGCGATTCGTACTGACGTCGCGATCGACGCGGCCGATCAATTTATGACGAAACCGGCCTCGCGAAGTTCCTCGATTATCGACAGGATTTCGTTGTCGTGAGCGTTGTTGCCGGCTCGACGAGAAGCGTCCAGCAGTCGAAGTCGATCGACCAACTCGTTGGGATCGTCCCAGTGGACGTAATCGATCGCGTTGTCGGTCAGTCTCATGGCCGGCGGTAGCCCGGCACCCTTCGTAGTCCCAACTTTTTGAGACGGGTATACGAGCGGCGCTATTACTTTTGTGTACTTGTGTCCCCTGTTGCCCTTGACGGCCCCGACGGCGCTGCGACCGCGTCTATGAGCGTTGGTAGCGAGAAGTATACTCCTGTACGCTCGTTTGTCCTTTTCCGTGTATATTTTAGGATCAGGATGTTGCTTGAAGATCAATTCGTACAGACTGCGCGTGCCCTTGTACCGTACACCAGCGATGTCCATAGAGTCATCCGCGTTCATGTCGAAGCGCTTGTCACCCAACATCGCGCCGTTCTCGCCGATGTGCACTCCGTAGGTGTAGTCGATATCTTTGTTTTTGTCGCCGCTCAGAAGAGCGGTCTCGTATTCCCGCCCTAACGGTCCTAGTTGACTATTCAGCGCGTTGCGACCTTCCAACGTACTCAAAGACTTCCTCACGGTCTTCTTTAGCGCGGGAGGCGAAGTCGTCGCTTCCAAAACGATCTCGCGTTCCCTGGGTAAAAACTAGACCAAATCGATCGGTGCGGAGCTCGTCGTCGCGGAAGCCAAACTTAACCGTGTTAGACGTGACTCTCCTTTATCGGCGGTCGTCGTTGTCCCGATCGGTGCGAATACGTCTTCGTCTTCCCCGTAATCGCGCTCCGGGTCGGCGCCAGCATCGTCCTCGTCGTCGTCGTTCTCGCTGTCCTTCTTCGCTCTCTTCGCCATTTTCATTTTTCTCGCGAACGCAGAGCTACCGCCGTCGTCGTCGTCAATCTTGTTTGACCCTTTACCCCAGCGTCCCACGTCATCGGCGAGCCGTTTCAGAGGTTTGACGATGGGTTCGTATCTTTTTTCCAGAGCGATCTCGCTCTCCATTTTTCCGGCCCTGAGAGCGGCGTACTTCCTGCGAATCGAGTCGCGCGTTTTGGCTATCTCTCGCGCGGTCCTCTCTTCCGCGATCGCGCTCATACTCGCGTCGTTCGACGAATCGCACTGATCGGCTCTACAGCACGGCGAAGTCGTGGAACCCCCGCCTGTACCGTCCGCCTCGCAACGCGCTGTCCTTGTCTATCACGGCGAAACCGTAAGTGCGTCGCCAACACTCGCGACAGAAGGCGCAAAACTCGTCGTACGACATGTCGATGTTCACGTGATCGTCGTACACGTGTCGCAGATTGGTACCGTCCTGCCTGAACAGGATCAACAGATTTGCGTTATCGCGCACGAGATGTTTCGGTATTTTGGCGTACGTTTGACAGAGATAGAAGCAATCGATATTCGAATGTCGACCCATCAAAAAGTACTCCCTCATTCTGTCCTGCTTGTCGCAGGCCACGTCGTCGAAGACGAAGATCGAGTCGGGGAGCGCCTCGTCGGGCGGAACGACGTCGCGATTGTCGGAAAACGCGTGATAGCTGATCTCGTCCATAGGCTCGAACAATCGTTCGAGATATCGATACTTTGGTTGTTGCAGAGATTTCGAGTACACATATACGTTCTCGAAACGAAGACCGTGCGGTTGTTCCAGCATACTCACCAGAACGTTTGTCTTACTGCAGTTAGAGGGACCGCAAATGATGCAACGTACGACGTTCGGCAAGAGAGGACCGTGTCTGCGCGATTCTCCGCTTCCTTTCTCGGTCGCGCCCGACCTTGACGACGTTTTGCGATCCACGTTCGAGACTCTTATCGTCACCGACAGTCGCACGAATCGCATTTTGCCCTCTCGCTCTCTTTCGGTCGTTTTCGCTCGCTCGATTCGTTCGCGACGAGTTTCCGGAAAGGGAAAGGGAGCGCTGACGTCGTTTTGATTCGACCGCGCGTGCGCAAACGCTTCGCGCGCAGGTATATAAATAGCGCGAGCGTGTCGCCGTATCCGTAGAAATATCCAAAGAAGCAACGAATCGTTCGCGCGCTCGAGATGTTTCCCATCGTACTGACGGATAGGCGCGACATTTTCGATCTGACCGCCGAGGAGCTGAAAATCGTTCCGAAGACCGTTCTGTTGCGTAAATTTGAAAAATACGTGCAACTGCTGTGGGACCGTTTGCCCCAACATATAACAGCTGATCCCGAGGTGCAGAGATATCGCTCGTGCATGGAACATTACAATCGTCCGTGGCAACGAACGCACATAGACGGTCCACCGCCGCTCATCAAGGACTGCTACGAGTGCAACCGCGCTCTCGCTCCGAATAATGAGTCGTCGAAACAATCCCGTTCGAATTAAAAAGAAGAAGAAAATACCCTTCCGCAACCGCGACCGAATGCGCGGCGCCGGTCTGCTCAACCGCGCGATAAACGCTCTTCCCTTCGAGCTGCATATACCCGGCTATCAATTTTGCGGACCCGGTACGCGTCTAGAGAAGAGACTAGCGCGCGGCGAAAGAGGCATCAATCCGTTGGACGCGGCGTGTCGCAAGCATGACGTCGCGTATTCGCGAAGCGGCGAGCTCGCCGAACGACACGTCGCCGATCGAACGCTCGCCGAGAGGGCGCGCGAGCGCGTCACCGCGGAGGACTCGACGGTCGGTGAGAGACTCGCCGCGGCGGCCGTATGGGCGGCTATGAAAGCGAAGACGAAACTGGGCATGGGTGTGAAAAGAAAAAAAGGAAAAATGAGGAAAGGAACGAGATCGAGGAGAAACGCGAGGACGACGAGGAAGAGGCGGAGGATACTTCCGACGGCGAAACGCGGCGGCTTTTTGCCTCTTCTGCCGATATTGGGCGCGCTCGGTTCCTTCATCGGTGGCGCGGTTGGCGTGGCCAAAGCGGTGAGCGACAAAAAAGCGGCGCAGCGACAACTCGAGGAACTGCAGCGACATAATCGCGCGCTGGAGGGTCGCGGGTTGTACCTCGCGCCGTATAAGAAGCGCGGAGATGGCGCGAGGAGAATCGTCGAAAAAAAAAAATTCGCGGAAGAAGGCGACGTTAGCGGCGACGTCAGATCTGCCACCGCGCGGCGTCACGACGAACGAGCAGCTCGATCGATCAGCGCGTCGCCTGCGCGTACCGTTCTTCCGCGGGGTGTTCATGCGCGACGCTTTGCCGACGAGGGTGCGACGCTCGGAGTGCGGCATCGTGAATCTCGACGACGCGGCCGGTCCGGGCACGCATTGGGTCGCTTACGCGAAGAAAGGAAACGCGGCGATCTACTTCGACGCGTTCGGAAACCTCCGTCCGCCGAGGGATCTCGCGCGATATCTCAGCGATGGCGGCGAGAACGCGATCGTGACGTACAATCGTCGCGCGTTTCAGACGTTCGATCAGAGAATCTGTGGACAGTTGTGCCTGCGATTTCTTCGCGAGATCGATTGGGGGAACGACGGACGATCGACGTTCCTCCGCGATGTCGCTGACGTTCACGTTAACCGGAACCAGCAGCGTTCTCACGGCGAGTCACTTTCCCGCTTTGGATCTGAGCGACGGCGAGTACGAGCTGGGTTTGACGACTTTTGAGACGTACAACTCGATACCGAACGTTACGTCGGCGAACAATGTGTTCTACTTCGGCGAGGACGACCGGAAGATCGTCGTTCCGGTGGGGTCGTACGAGCTGCGAGCCGTGAGCAGATATCTGCGTGCTGCTCTTCTTCATCACGAGAGAGAGACGAAGAAAAGAAAGAGAGAAAAACCGGAGGCCGATGGCGCTGGGCGGATAGAAGATAAAAAAATCGATCGGAGAAGAACGACGACGAGGATAACGCTAACGACGGTTATCGCGTATACGAGGACGAAAACGACGATTACGGTTACGACGTATACGAGGTCGATGAAGACGGTGATGCAATACTCGCTCTTCGCGCCAACGAGAATACTATGAGGAGCGAGATAAATTGCGCCTACAGAGTGAATTTTACAAAACCGAACAACATCGGTTCTCTTTTGGGTTTTTCGCGCAATCGTATCCTAAAACCGAACAAATGGTACGTTTCCGACGGACCCGTTGACGTCATGAGCGTGAACATAATTCGCATCGAATGCAGCATCACCGCGGGAGCGTACAGCAACGGACGCTCGGTGCACGCGATACACGAATTCGCGCCGAAAGTTCCACCGGGATATAAACTGTCGGAGACTCCGACGCAGATCATTTACCTCCCGACCGTCGCGCGAAACGTCACCGACATCACGGTGCGAATCGTGGATCAAAACAATCGGTTGATCGACTTTCGCGGCGAGGAGATAACGATAAGACTGCACGTACGTCGTCGCCGCAGTTAGTGTGTGTGTGTGCGCGTATCTCCGCGACTCGAAGAAAGAGAGCGAGAGGGATGCTCGTTCTGAACGGATCGAGCGCGAATTGTACAAACGAGCAAGCTAGCCCGTTCTGCGACGAATTCGAAAGCGTAAAGAAGAGAAGAGGAGGAGGAAAGAGAACCGTTCTCAGCAACGCCAACGTCAGGTTTCTACGATCGCTGGGTCTCGTCGTGAGAAACGCGCAGTCGCCGCGTCGAAGGGAAAGATCATGACCGACATCCTGAGCATCGGCGGTGAGCCGATCTTCGACGAGCGCATCGTCGGAATCGAGACTCACACGTATAACCCGTACGTCAACACGACGTTTGGGCACAACGACGAGATACGAATACCAATACAGCAGCAAGATCTGTATACGCTGCCGTGCGACAGTTTCTTGTACGTCGAGGGACGACTCCACGACGACGGCGCGACGACGCCGGACACGCACGCAAAATTGGTCAACAACTGCGTCGCGTTTATGTTTGACGAGATTCGATACGAACTCGACGGCGTGGAGATCGACCGATGCAGAAACGTCGGAATAACCAGCACGATAAAGAACTACGCGTCGCTGACCGCCGAACGAGTCAGAAGACTGCAGAACGCCGGGTGGAGTTATCCGAAGCACCAACCGAATCTGAACAGCGCGTCCCATCAATTCAATTTTTGCGTACCTTTGAACGTTCTTTTGGGTTTCTGCGAGGACCACAAACGCGTCGTGATAAACGCGCGACACGAGCTAATCCTGATACGCGCTCGCAGCGACGACAACTGCGTCGTAGATCCGAAAAGAACCGTGCCGAGAGATCCGACCAAAGATCCTAAAATTACGCTGCTCAAGGTGCAATGGCGTATGCCGCACGTAGCGTTAAACGACGTGACTAAATTGTCGCTGTTGCGAACGTTGGAGAGCGGACAATTTCTAAGTGTGGGCTTTCGCTCTTGGGACCTGTACGAATTTCCCCTGCTGCAGAGCACGACCAAGTATTCGTGGGCCGTGAAAGCCGCGCCGCAGTTGGAGAAGCCGCGATACGTGATATTCGCGCTGCAGACCGGACGGCGAAACGAATTCACGGAAGACTCCTCGAAGTTCGATCATTGCGCGCTCTCCAACGTGAAGTTGTATCTCAACTCGGATTTCTATCCCTACGACGACGTGAACGCGGATTTCGAAAACGACAAGTTCGCCGTGCTGTACGAGATGTACGCGAAATTTCGAAGAGCGTACTACGGGGACGGTCGCGACGACGCGCTCTTCTCCCCGCGCGAGTTCGCGCGCGTAGCTCCGCTCGTGGTGATCGATTGTTCCCGCCAAAACGAAGCGGTGAAGAGCGCCACCGTGGACGTGCGCATCGAATTCGAATGCAAAAGGAACGTTCCGCCGAAGACCACCGCCTTTTGCCTCATCGTTCACGATCGCGTCATCGAATACGGTCCGCTGACCAACGTGGTGCGCAAAATTATCTAAAATGCTATGGTGGGATACAGCATCCGGATATATCTACCGGAAACGGGAGATATATAAATACGGGGATCCTTCGATCGTTCCTCAGATCCCGCTAAGAACGAGCAGTTTGAGCGTGAATCTTTCCACCGACTCGATGGCCGCAGCGACGACGACTATCTTCGTCGACCTGCAAGGATTCATAGTGAGCGACAGATTCGTCGTTAAAGAGGTGGCCGTGCTCCGGAGCGAGGCGCGCGAACTCGTGCATCACGTGTTTCGCGTGCCGATGAAGTGGAACCTCCTGACGAACGCCGAAAAAGCACGGGTCAACTGGCTTGTGACGAATCATCACGGTCTCCGTTGGAACGACGGGGACGTGGACTATCGCCTGGCCAGGTCGATTGTTCGACGCGCGGTGTGCGACGACCTCAGCGAGAGAAGCGAGCGAGTATACGTGAAAGGTCTAGAGAAAAAGAAGTGGGTGGAGGAGATTCTCGGCGACGTCGACGTGACGATCAAGACCATCGACGCCGAGTACGAAGACATCGGTCGGTTGGAGTTCCTTCGCGCCGATCGCGCGTTTCACTGCGGACGACATCGACGGTGCTGCGCGATGGAAAACGTCATGAAGCTGCGCGATTGGTGGAACGAGCGACGCGAGGGTCTCTCCAGCATCGACTTCACGGATCAATTATAATTGTTTATCCATCCGTCAATCTATGTGTATATTTTTATTACTAATAAGAATTCTCACTCTATGTGTATATTTTAAGTAATATAATAAAAATAATGATAAATCGACGAACGAGCTTATTCATTTTCGCATACCGTATAATCTCGTTCGATAACGCCGAGCGCGAGACGGACGAGAGCTATAACGCCGAGCGCGCTAGACGACCGCGAGCGATAGCGACGAGAGCGAAACGTAAGCGAACGTCGAACTCCGACGATGAGCGGAGTCGGGAGCGTCGAGCGGAAGCGCGATATCGGCGGCGAGAGCGATCTCGTTATTATTCACACGTAATTTATCTTTTTTTATATACTATTTTATTTTTTTATTTATGTAATATTTATTTAACATTATATTACATCGCAGATTATCGTACGACAGATATTTCAAAATGAGAATAAAATATGCTCCTCCTCGATTGTTCGTAGAATGATATTTATTTAACATTATATTTACAATTTATTTAATATTTAATATCTAGTGTTTATTATTTAATATCTAATATCTAATATTTAGTGTTTATTATTTAATATTTATTATTTAATATTTATTATTTATTATTTATATTTATTTTTCTTCAAAGGAGGGGTGTCCAATCCTCCGCGAAGTCGTTATCGTCGACGTCGATTAGGTTGACGTCTATGTCGCGACCGCTCACATCCTCGTCGCCGTTTTCACCGCCCGTCTCGGGACGCTGCTCCGTCGACGTGTCGAGTCGCGCAGCGTCCCGATACATGCCGCGATACCTCGCAGCGTACAAACGAAGGCACTTATTTACCTTCTTCAACACTGAAGCGATGAGTTCTCTAAAAAATACGTATTATTAGTACGTTAATATATAAATAAATATATAAAAGTGACTCTATAAAAATAAATATATTGAAAAATAAATATATAATAAGGATTATATAAATAATAAATATATAAAAATAAATTTATAGAAATGGATATAAAAAAATAAATATATAGAAAATACTTTAAAAATATATAAAAAACTTACATGCGATCGAGCATGTGCGCGTCCTCGTCGACGCGGACGGTCACCTGTAGACAGGGCGGCGCTCTCTCGACGATGGTCCTGAGGCGATGCTGCAGCTGCATCACCGCCTCGTGCAGGTCGTCCGTAGCCATAGCTACGGACGTTGCCAGTGTTTGCACTTGATCACACACCGATTTTAGGTCAACAATTTTATCCATCGCGTCGAGAGAACGCGGAAGGACTACACCCAAGCCCAGCCTGAGAGTTCTTATATATCGAGGAAGCGCAATCAAAAAGGAAGGATGTGCAACCAAAGTAGGAAAACTATTTTAAAAACTGACCTCTGGACAGAGAGAAATGCGTTTTTTTTTATCACATCGTCTCATTTCACCGGAACCGTCGACGCAATTTTTTCCACCCGAGACCCCCGCGGTCACCTATACTCGCTATCGGCAACGAGCATCCCGCGTGAAACGCTCGTCGCAATCGCGTTCGTATCGCGACGCGCCGTCATCGCCGAGGAAAGAAACGGGAAATTGTGCGATTGAATCTATTTTTACAATTGCGCGGGGGAAGAAATGCATTTTTTTATCGAAACGACTCATCCGCCGGAATCGACGCAATTTTTTCCACCCCCGCCGTCACCTGTGCGCGCTGTCGGCGAGATGCCGTTATCGCCGATAAACAGAAGTTCCTTCGTCGTGTTCAACGGTAACTCGGTGGGCGAGATAAACGAATGCGACAGGGGCAAGAGAGTCGCCAAATTTAGGCCACTCGAGGCGACGTTTCCCGGAATACCGACCGGCGTGACGTCGATCTTCCGCTACGTCGACGGCAATCTGTACTCGGGCGCAGTTCTACAAATTCAACGAATTCACGAGGACCGTCTCGTCGGCCGGTAAATTCGATCTACGAATGCTGAATATCGTCTGCCCTAAGACCGACCTGTTGCAACAGTTGCGCGATCTTCTCGAACGAATCGTACGCGTCGGCGTTTTGACGTCACCGTTGATCTATTCGGACGACGACGACGACGGCGACGGCGTTCAGCTTTCCGATCGCCGTGTCAAACGGGAAGGAAGTAGAGAACTGCGCAAATCCTCGCACACCACGTCACGCCACGTGATATAAGTGAGAACTTTTCTACTTATACCGACGTGTTCCGGCCAAAACATCAGTATCGCATCGTCGACCGAATACGACGCGTCGAAAGAAATTAGAAACACGAACGATACCACAGCGTGCGCGCGAAATGTTCTCGACGATGACCGATCGACCCGCGCTAAGGGATCTTTCCCCTCGCGAGACGGAATCGGAGGTGAACAACAACGGCAAGAGACGAAGGATCGAATCGCCGGACAATCAAAATCGGCATCATCGGGAGTGGCGTTCCAGCTTTCCCAACGACGCTGCGCCCGCGGTGCGCATCCTGACGACGCGTTATCCGCTGACGTCGACCGGCTACAAATACGTAGCCGTAGGTATCGCGATCAAGTCACCGTGGTACGGTACACCCTCGCCTTCGTACGTGGATATCGCCTTGGGGGATAAACAAGGCAAAGAGGTCTCTCTGACGCTCGATATGTGGAAAGGACTGATCGAGCGCAAACGCGACGTGTTGTCGTGCTTGCAGTCCGACCTCGACGGAACCCACCCTCCCTCGCCGATAAAGATCGAAGAGATGACGCTGCGATTCGGAACGATCAACAACCTGGCGATCCTGCGTATGGAGATACCCAACGCGGCTCGCGTGGCTATGTCGGTCAAAACCGTGCTCACGCTGTACGATCTTCAATTTTGCGTCGACCGCATCGTCTCGGCGCTGAGCGCGGCCACCGGGGAGGTCGACGCGAGGTACTCGCGCTATCGGGAGATAGCCGCCAACGCGATCAAGACGGGCACTTCGGCCAGAAATGCGATACTGAGGAGCGAATTTTTTTATCCCAACAAGATCATCGACTGCGAGCTTACGGCGCTTTGTATCAAATCCTGAATGTCACGTCGCATGTACATATATTTATACAAATGTAACGATACATATATTTATCAAACGACACGCTAGCTATATGATATTAGTAAATACCGTCCTTATAAAGTGTATGATGTGGGTTCGAGCTCGAGGTTGACGATGATCTCTGCTTCTTCGACGAAATCCTATGTTAATCGTCGTTTCGCTCTTCTCCAACCAGGGACTGCGAACCTCACAGGAGGCACCAAAATGTTCTGTGTCGCCGTAAATTTTCTAAGATTTACGTCGTGGTTTCGAATGTCATTTATTCACTATCTTCAATACAAGTTTACATGTCTTTTAGATGTACTGTAACGCACTCGTGACAACGCTTCGACGTCGTTTCAGGATCGCGATAACGACTCGAGCTTATGCTCGGATCGCGATGACGCCTCGGAAACGACTCGGATCACTATTATTCGAATGATTTCACGAAATCGTGTACGTATTATGAGACTTCGCGATTGCATAAAATAGACTATGTCCTTTGATCGTTTCAGACTGACTGACTGTTTTTCCGCGGTATCCACACTCTCCGCTCCTGCGTATCGAAAATTTAGATTCTCTCGATTGGTGGATCCTAGATCCGCCCACTGAATCGCTCGTCCTGACCAATCAAGTTATTTGTCAACCACTACGACTTGTTTTGATGGAAAAGAGACGGAGATAGCGGAATAAGCCACGGACCGAGATCACAGGCGCCGAAACGTCTTAAGTTACGCCGCCTCGTAATTATATAAATATTGTGCATGTGTGCACACAAGTGTGATATCACAAATCGCATATTCGCATATTCGCATATTCGCATAGTCGTGCACGACCGCAACATACTTGGTGCTGCTCTGGACTGCATAAACATCCACTGATGGAAAGCAATACTGTAACTATATATAGCATAAGAACAATAATTATTATAAATTCACGTAAATGGTTAAATAATCATGGTTAAATCACTTAATTAATGATTAAACTGATGCTTTTTAGGAGATTTGGGATCGGCATATTTCTATCACGTATCTCCAACTGAGGGCTTCAGTTGGATTAAACTGTTAAAAATTTTGAGGGTAAGTTAGCATCAAGATTTAAGTATGAAGCCGTTAATAAATAATTTCATTAGAGACTCGTTCAATAAGGTTACAAAGGCAAATATATGTATTTTAAGATGGTCATTGAAATGATTTTTATGATATTAACGTGGTTTTTGCAGACCATGCCACGTAATCTCTATTTTTGGATTTAACGACAAATCGCCAAATATATATGTACAATGTACATATTAGTAATAATTATACAAAAATACTCTTAAAAATATTTGTGTGAACAATATTTATTAAATAAAGAAAAATTACTTGAAATTAAAACGATTGTTTCTGTGCGGTGTCGTACTACCCCTAACAGCACGATATATTGCAGCAATCTTGCAGCAATCTTGCACGGCAAGCTTGCAATATTGCATGCAATATTGCTGCATTGCTGCAGCAATCTATCTATGTCCTACCCTGGGCAATATTGCTGCAATGTGCAGCAATGTTGTGGCAATATTGTAGCGCAATTTTGCTGCAATGTGCAGCAATGTTGTGGCACATTTCCAATATTCACCGGGATAGAAAAAATTATTTTTTTCGAAAGTTTATTACTATTTTATAACTAAATTTGTTTCTTAAGGTGCAGTCTATGATTATAAATATTTTCTCGTATTTGAAAAAAACACCTTGGTGGGATCGAACTCGTGACCTCTGGATCGTGAGCCAACTGCCTTACGCGGTAGACTACTTCTTAATTTGATGTAAGTGTTATATAAAGTCTACATATGTCACACCAGCGCAAATATATAATTTTTCAAAAATTATCTTAAGAAACAAATTCAGTTTAAAAAGAGTATACAGCTGCACAAATTTCTAATATTGACATTATATCTATTATATGTACATAGAAGCACAGTACGTAAATGCATTCTATATATATATATATATGTCTTTTAATATGTTGCAGTGCCACCTTGCAGCAATGTTGCTGCAATTTTACGCTGCAAGTGCAATGTGGCAATATTGCTGCAATGTTGCTGCAATTTTACGCTGCAAGTGCAATGTGGCAAGATTGCTGCACGATTGCTGCAATTTTACGCTGCAAGTGCAATGTGGCAATATTGCTGCAAGATTGCTGCAATATATCGTGCTGTTAGGGACCTTAAATAAAAAAACAATAAACATAATTTAGAGATCAAGAATATGTGACGAGAGTAAAAACTAAAAAAGCAGCGCCAAGTTTTTTTTACAAGAATTTATTTATTTTATTTTAATTAAATATTTTTATTTTGTACTGTTACCTCTTAAATTCTTTGTGATTAAAATGATTCTTTGTAATATTATAATTTTGTTAAAATTAAGAAGCTATTACCACTTGGGTTGAAATAAAAAAAGACCCTTGAATGGGAACACAAAGATTTATGTATTACTTGATTTTATTTTTTAAAAGTAGTAGCACAACAATTATTTTTCGAAGCAATATATATATTATATTCTTGTTGCAATTGGCGCAATTTAAAGATTTCAAATCTTTTTTTGAAATATGTCACTTGCATGGGTTGAGTTAGGTAACATAATTTTGTGATATAATAATTTTGTCAAGAAGAAATTAAATAAGCTACTACTACTTAGGTTGGATTTTTGAATTTACAAAATACATTGCGTGTATTTGGCGACTTAAATTTTTTACCTTTTTTGAAAAAGGTAGTTACTACAAAATCCTGTTTACGCGATGGAATTATCATTTTTACTACTACTAATACCTATAGCCTTAAGCTCTTTTCTTTTTTTTAAATTAACGCGAAACTTAAGGTGATCCTAACCGGTTTTTTTCTTAGCACTAATCTTTTAATTGGCTTTATAGAAATGCAAAAGTCTTGTCTAGAATTAAAGTACGCATCAAATTCTAGGTCATGGTGGTCGAATTTATATCAAAAACGAAAAAAAATTAATATTTTTTGCTATACGTGACGACCACCACATATAAATTCGACCACCATGACCTAGATTTTGATGCGTACTTTAATTCTAGACAAGAAAGTTGCATTTCTATAAAGCCAATTAAAAGAATAGTGCTAAGAAAAAAACCGAAAAAAACCGGCTAGGATCACGACTTTCTCGTCGCGCCATCTGTAAAATCAATCGCGCACGATGTCGCGCGAATTAATGCGAGGGCAATACGGCAGTGGTTAGTGGTTATGGTGGTTATGGTTACTTCCTCAACATGGCTTCATGCGTTCGGTAAGTTTATTTTCGACTTTTTAACCTTCGAACGCGAGGATACGGATTTGTCGCGGGCGTACGTGACTCGCTCGTTCCGCGACGTTCTCGGCGATCGCGGCGGTCATGTATCACGATTTTTCTCCGATGTAAAATCGCGACATAGATTTCATGCAGATCGTTGATACGCCGCTGGCGTGTCCCCCACCGCGCAATCTTATTTCCGATATAAATACTTTTTTTTCAATTAACTCCTCGCGCCGCCGGCCGCCAATCTAATCTAATCTGTCACCGGGCGGCTGCGACACCGACCGCCATACGCTACAGTGAAATTGTACAGTTTTATAAACGAATCGTCACCGTACAGATCACTGCGCGGCCGCGTTTTCCGGCAGGATTTCCTCCCGAGGTCGTTACCCAGCTGGGACGTGAAAGACCACGATGTAATGAACGCCGATAAGCATGACATATCAATATTTCCCTTTAATCTGTGACTTACGTAGAACGTAGCTCGTTGTATTCGCGGCAAGTGTTCAGATTTTGATTATTGTCTTGTTCTTGTAAACGTTTCAGGTTGGCTCTATTTTTAATACTACTGTGTTCTCCATTCATTACCGATGCGGTCAACAGAGACAACTTCAAAAGATGCGACCAGAGCAGTTTCTGCCGGTAAGGATTAGTTATTATTGCAAAATACTTCAAAATACGTCATTTGAGAGGCTGACGTAATCTTTATTTTCTTTGTAGACGGTGCAGAGGAATGGAGGCTGGAAAAACGCCATATCAGCTTTTGCTGGATAAACTTGTACAGAATGAATCAATGATCATGGTAGACTTATTTAACAAGGATACGGGTGTCACCTATGTGGTACAACTTATCACGTTAAAAGAAAGCACGTTTCGGTTGCACATCAATGAAAAGAATCCACTGCATCCCAGATATGAAAATGAACATGCCCTTCATGATCAGCCGCAAACGGTAGAGATGGATGTTGTGGAAAGCACCGCTGAAACTATAACCGTGACCAAGGGCGATAACAAAGCCGTTTTATATATTAATCCATTTAGAGTAGAACTATATTCCCAAGGTATTTTAACGATATCGGCTAATGCCCGTGGTCTCATGAGATTTGAGCATTTGCGTACAAAACCAGTAAAGTGAGTATTGCTAGAAGATAAAATTATTGCATTAAGGTGTCTGTAATATAATATTATTACTTGTGTGTTATATAGACCAGAAGGTGAAAATGCTGAAACAGTTGAAACAAATAATAATAATAATAATAATAATACGTATCCTGGTGATGGTGCTGACAATGATTCTGGTGCTTGGGAAGAGAACTTCAAGGAGCACCACGATGCAAAACCATATGGACCGGAAGCTGTTGCCATGGATTTTAGTTTTCCCGGATCAGAACATGCCTATGGTATTCCAGAACATGCTGATTCGCTAGCATTGCAATCAACTAAATCGACTGATCCATATCGACTATACAATCTAGACGTATTTGAATATGAAACAAATGAACGTATGGCTTTGTATGGTGCCATCCCCGTTCTTTACGCTCATGGGTAAGAACATTTTAATAAGTTGAACAGCTCTAGGATTTGTGAGGATGTTTACGCAAAATTTGTTTTTGTATATTTTAGAAAGGAGAGATCATCAGCTGTTTTCTGGCACAATACAGCCGAAACGTGGGTCGACATTCTATCGAGTGCAGACAATAATGTTGTGGAAAGCATTGTTAATTTCGTATCTGGATCAACTAAGAAATCTCAGGTGGATGCTCATTTCATGTCAGAATCTGGAGTGATTGACGTATTCTTCATGCTGGGTTCGAAACCACTTGATGTTTTCAAACAATTCATTGTTTTGACTGGTACAGCTCCTTTGCCACAAGTATGTTGAATGGATATTGTAAAAAATTAAAAATTAAAATTAATTTTTTATGAAATATTTTCTTAAAATATGTGTCTTTTAGATGTTTGCACTCGGATACCACCAATCTCGTTGGAATTATAATGATCAGGACGATGTCGCAACGATCGCCGAAAGTTTTGACACACACGATATCCCACTAGAAGTTATGTGGCTTGACATTGAATATACTGACAACAAAAAATATTTTACATGGGATCCACGTAAATTCCCAAATCCTCTTGAAATGATACACAATCTTACTGCCAAAGGCAGAAAATTGGTAGTTATCATAGATCCTCATATTAAACGTGACAACAATTATTTCTTGCATAACGATGCTACCAGGTTGGGCTATTACATCAAAAACAGGGATGGAAAAGATTACGAGGGTTGGTGCTGGCCGGGAGCCTCGTCGTATCTAGACTTTTTCGATCCAAAAGTCATCGAATATTATACTGGATTATACAGTTTAGATAAATTCCACGGTACCACTAATGACGTTTACATTTGGAATGACATGAACGAACCGAGTGTGTTTAATGGCCCTGAAATAACGGCACCAAAGGATCTTGTCCATTATGGAGGTTGGGAACACAGAGACGTTCACAATATTAATGGACATATGTATATCCGTTCGACATACGAAGCTCTATTCCGTCGGTCAGGCGGTTCCCTGAGACCTTTTGTCTTAACGAGATCCTTCTTCGCTGGATCACAACGTTACGCGGCAATGTGGACTGGTGATAATACAGCTGACTGGAATCACCTTCGTGTAACCTATCCTATGTGTCTTTCAGTGGCTATATCCGGAATATCATTTTGTGGTGCCGATGTTGGAGGTTTCTTCAAGAATCCAGATTCGGAATTGTTCATTAGATGGTACCAAGCCGCAACATGGCTGCCTTTCTTCCGTCAGCATTCTCATATCGAGACAAGAAGGCGCGAGCCATGGACATTCAATCAGGAAGTTACTCAAATAGTTCGTGAAGCACTCAGAATGCGATACTCCTATCTGCCAATGTGGTACACACTCTTTAGAGAACACGAAGTAAACGGTTATCCCGTTATACGTCCTTTATGGGCACACTATCCAACTGAATCGGGAACATTTACTATCGACGATCATTTGCTACTTGGCGATTCAATACTCGTACGTCCGGTATTACAGTCCAGTGCTACCGAAGTAGCAGTTTATTTCCCAGGAGAGGGCAAAATAACCTGGTACGATATTGATACAATGCAAGCCTACGAAAAAGGAGGATACGTTAAATTACCAGTAACAATTCACAAGATCCCTGTATTCCAAAGAAGTGGTTCTATTGTCCCACGAAAAATGAGAATACGACGTAGTACAGTTGCTATGAGGAATGATCCTTACACTCTGATAATAATTGCTGATAATAATGGCAAGGCTAGCGGCAATCTATATATTGACGATGAAGTCAGTTTTGAATATCGCCATGGAAAATATTTGTATTTAAGACTAACGTTGGACGGTAATAAGATAACTTCAACTCTAATAGATAAACTAGCTTTGTATGAGACACAAAGCTGGTTAGAAAGAATAGACATAGCCAATCCACCACAAGGAATGAAATCTGCTCAATTGGAGTCTCACAGTAAGTAGTCAGATTCAAGTGTGATAAATCAGTCTTGCAAAAAAAATCGATATTAATAATATATATTTCTTACAGGCGTGGGAAAAGCAACATTAGAAACTACATATAATCCACATAACAACGTATTAACGATACGTAAACCAGCTGTAAATATGGGCGAGGAATGGACCATTGAATTATTACATTAGAATTATGATTTTACTCATATCAACTCAGTATCCATACCATAATGCCAATTTCCTATTACTATTCAGTTATCTGTGATGGTTGTTTTTTAGAACAAATATAAATACAAATACAATTTAGTTAACTGTATAAAGTAAAATTGCTTTTTTTCAGATTAATCAGTCAATTAAATTGCATAATACTTTGAAAGCTATAGATACAAATCCTCTGTAATTTGTAGTTCTTTACTTCATGATTTAATAAAAAAATTGAAAATAAATTAATATTTCAGACTATTGTGGTACATTACAACAAAATATTATTATATGTCAAGAGTATTTATTTAACTTAAAAATGTCACCAGCGCCATGAAACATATATTTAAAATTTTATTATTCTCTTCCAGCATTAAACATATTTTAATAACTTATCTACCGAAATATCAAATGTAGGTTCTAAATAAACTACTTGGTAAAATAAGGCCGATAAGATTTATCTCAAAAAGTACCTTTATTTCGTTATATGTGTTCCGTTGGTGCATGCTTATGAGCTAGATATAAAAACACTATTGATGATAACGCTGATACCAAGAAAATAACATCAAACCATCTATGATAAAAATTGAACTGCAATTCTCCTAATACTTGTGTTATTATAATGCGGTATTCTGCCGGCATATTCATCCGCATAAGGAGTACAGAAGATACAAAATACATTCCCTGAAAATGAGAGCATCGCAGAATTTAGAATGTGAATAAACTCAATAAGAATTATGTTTTATATTATATATACTTACCATTATTTGCGCAAGTATAAGTACAATAATATTTGACGACTTGCTGCTCGATATAGCATAGAAGAACTGAAACAGAAGTCAGTAGTGAGTATTGTTATTAAAACTGATGATAAAGTAATAAAACATTAATATTTATGTCCTTTACTACATATATATGTATCTTGCTTTATTCATAATGTTAAGAATGTTTATTGTACAAGATCGACAGTACATATATAGGTCATTTTATAGAAATTAAAAAATATGTAGAATTGCTATGCAAGGTGCTATATAATAATTACTATATGTATTTTACATACCTTTGTCAAAGTCAACAATAATCCACGTATGGACGTTACAACAATGCAGCCGACGAGGTAAAAAGAAATGTGTTGCGACCAAAATGTAACATCGATATTGAAACCAATCCAGTGCACCGCAATTTCGATTCCCCTGGTTACAGGATCTTTTTTGCCGACTCGATCAAATACTATGTTGATTGTAGACTATAAAAATATAATACAATTATGAATTATTAAACAAAAAATTTAATTTTTCATTAATTACACTTACAATGAATATCTTCCAAGTACAATACAAAGAGAAGAAATAACCTAGAAAATTAAAATATTTTCCTTGCCAAGTGGCAGCCCATTCCAGACGTTCTCTCGCATTTTGTATGTCATGCGCTTCCAAAAATAATTGTCGTGATAACTCTTCTAAAGCAATAACTTCGATTTGTAATTGCTTGATACCTATAAAGCGATATATACTGTATCATCAGAATGGTTCGTAATCACAGCTTCGTTGTAAAACTAAAACTAAAACTAAATATATACTTTCTTGGTTTCCTTTTGTACCACCTAACGGACCCAACATCCCCCATAGTCGAGATCGAGTTTCGGTTTGTCCATCAGCTTCTCCTTTTCTAGCTAATGCAATTCTTTTCTTTTTCGCGATAATCATATCCATAGTTTGCAATAATCGTTTTTCTATAGACTGTACATCCGCATAAGAGACTGGACGCATAAAATAAGCCATTGAAGTGTACGGATAATTTACAGCGCCAAAACCCGACAGAAGGGCCATTACTGTAACACCTATAACACTTATTCGACTGACACCTTGCTCTATAGACAACAGTCCTTTCTTGGGACTCAGTATTGGAAAAGGATCACCCACTTTCCAGAACAGGTAAAGATAAAAAAGATATATAACAACTGTCAATGGCCGTATTAGATTCAGTCTTACTGTACAGATAAAGAAAAACTGATTAGATTTGACATAAATGTTTGACAAAAATAAACAGTATAAATAAAAATTACAAAAAATATTTATAACGAATACATACCAAATCTGATATTGCTGATAATAAAATATGCTATATAAAATGGGATCAGAACTATCACCATAAATAGAAGCATGTAAAGGCCAGCATTCCAATGGAAATATCTAGAACTAAGGAAAACAGTATGTTATATCTTTTAACCGATAAAATGTGAGTTTATCTTTTAGGATACCTTGAGTCGAGCACTCCGGCAATTTCAAAAATAATTAATTCAAACATTGTGCAAGATAACGAAAACGTTGTTGAGAAAATTAGTTGCACTAATCTATGATGGACTTCGTAATCCCTGAATAATTTCTTCACAAAGAACACCCATCCTCCTAAGAAGAAAATTACCTGAAATATATGGGAGATAAATAAACAGAAACTATTGTACAGAAAAGAGTCTATCCACATCAAGTAATCTCTTTTTAAAAAATAACATATTGAAACATACATATAGATTCGACATTTTACTAAATAAATGGTAAAGCTATACAATATGAAATTTATTGTGTTATTCTGAAAAATACATACATTTCACAATTCAGTTAGTTTCATAAATATGTAATATCGTTACATATGGAGAAAAATAAATATGATTGGTTGCCAATATGTCGTTTATAAATATGTAACAGTGTTATATGCAGAAAAATCCATAGATATTAAGGATGTTTTATAGGCACAGTCCCAACCAAAAGTATGCAGGAAATATTAAAAACTCTGATATTAATTCTCCAGAGATCCAAAGACAAAAAAATGTATATAAATAGTTACGAAACATCTAATAGAATGTAAAAGACGTAAATTTAGTGAATGTAAATAACTGTTACTTTTTTCAAAAAAAAATTTCAAAAAAAGATTGTAAATCATTCCAAATTTTGTTGCTATATTTTTGTTTGTTGATGATCTGCTTGTGTGTAAAATATTATATTGGTTACATTTTTTAATGTTTACACTTTTCTCTGTAAAACCCTTTGTAAAACGGATTTTCAAGAATTGATAACTTTTTATCTAAATTGTGAATCGATTTGAAATTTGACCCCGAACTTTGAAAGAGTATACAGAATATAATATTAAATTTTCATCAACTTCGTTACATTTTGCCTAACTATATAAAACATCCTTAATAATCCGCAAAGAATCAATACTGATAGAGAGTATAGCAAGAAACCTTTTCGGAAAAACAACCAAAAGAGAAATTTATATAATTTTATATATTACGTTTTAGATTAAAAACATCGTTAATAACGAAATAAACAATCGTTCACATTATTCCGAAATACATGTATGAAACACCACTACTCTCTTTATAACCTTAATCAGTTCGGGAAGTATCGATAAATCTGATTTTTGTAGTGGAAACAAATTTCCACCTGTGTTACGAGAATCACGATAGTGTCCTCGATGAAACCCATTTTTCGCTATCACGGTCTTCACTTCGCATCGCGAAGTTTTGACCGGCAATACTCAGCACTCAGCACTGCTCAGCACTCAGCACTGCTCAGCACTTTGACAGGACGCAGGTGCCGCAGGTGGTTCCATGGTGGAAGAACACAGCTCATACTCGTGACGAATTTCATACGGTTCTGCGCAGATGCCAGAATGCCAGATGCCCTTTTAAAACTAAAGGTGCCAATTCATGGGACGCTGAAAATGGCTGAAAAACAGCGTTGAGCGACGTCACGTGACATCACTATGATGTAGCGTCAAGAAAGAGAGAAGTTGGATTTTTCCAACTTCAAGCGTCCAAACCAAAGCAGCGCAAAGACGCCGAAATTTTGACGCTGTTTTGCTTTTCATGAATTTTAATTGACGCCGGCGTCAATTGTGTGGTCATGCGACCTTCTTGCCGCTGAAAATAAGCGTCGAGCGTCAGCATGAAAAGGCACCTTTAAGGTTGTACATACATACCAAGTGACTGTGAACTGTGACATATCATGAGTAAAAAAGTGACGCATATAAAAGGAAGAAAACAAGAAAAATGAGAAAAATTACTAACATTAAAAATAAGTACGCATTACATGTATGTTTTTATATACTTTGTATTACACGTGCATGCAAAGTAGCACTTTGCGTGCGTGTTTTCTGTGCGGAAAGTAACGATTTGCCAACATCCACCTACAAAATATTGCACACGTCATATCCAAAGTCATAGTTAAGAGTCGGCAGGAGACCCAGACCCAGGCAAACTCCAAATTGATATTGGAGACCTCGCGTGGTGACAACGCGAAACTCCGGTTTCAGTGTTACCAACGTTGAAAAACTACATTGAATTACTCACGCGGACGCACGGTAGAGAGACAAATGCTACTGCGGCGTTGCCGCGTGCTCCCCGCTTTAGCAATACGGCCTGAAATGCTTTCTGGCCGTCCGTAGCAGAAGGCAGTAAGCAGTAACGTACCAAGGCTAACAAGCACCCGCTTTTTATAAATTACATATATTTTTATGCACTCATGTGCGTATATAAATATAATATGTATCTAATTATTATGTATATGTTTATAAGTGTCTGATGACAAATAATAACTATAGCATAATTAAGAATGTGAATTAGTAAACATATACTGTATTGACGCGGGTACTTATTAGACGTGGCAATTTACTGCATCTCTTGCACCTCTAATAATTTTTTGTCTTGTAATGTAAATGATTGATGTAAAACTCTTTAAAGGATCTATCCATTCTTGATGGGGTAAAATAATAACTTCTATAACAAATGCAATAAATATTAAATTTATAGTACCTTTTTTTAGAAAGAATTGATTTGTAGAACTAATTTTATTCTGTCTTTATATAGAAAAATACACACTCAGTCTTAGCATCAGAGTAGAGGGTAACGCAGCTGATGAACAGTATAGATAACAAACTGAATATATATAAAAATCTTAATTATTATAACATAATGATATTAATAATTAAGATTTTTATTTAGTTTGTTATCTATACCGTTCATCAGCTGCGTTACCCTCTAACTCTGATGCTAAGGACTGAGTGTATACTTTTCTATATAAAGACAGAATAAAATTAGTTCTACAAATCAATACTA
The DNA here is from genome assembly GCA_030770255.1 of Temnothorax ravouxi. NCBI lineage: Eukaryota > Metazoa > Arthropoda > Insecta > Hymenoptera > Formicidae > Temnothorax > Temnothorax ravouxi. Next base: position 31,279 of record JASTWP010002878.1, read on the forward strand.
TAAATTTAATATTTGTTGCATTTGTTATAGAAGTTATTATTTTACCCCATCAAGAATGGATAGATCCTTTGAAAGAGTTTACATAAAAAGCTCAGCGTTGGAAACCTCATATTATTCACAATTCTTTATTATTTGTTTTAAATCTTGATAGTCTGAAGTAATAGCAGGTGATGGCAAAAAATCTGAAATTATTGCACTATCATGCAGAAGCACTAAGAATTTAAAAATATATTTTTATGCATATTAAAAGATATTAGCAATCAGTCTAATTAGAAAAAATATGTACCAGATAATATAAAAAAAATTGTATGTAAAAAAATTGCATGCAAAACTATGAATATTATATAATGATGATCATTGATGTTATGTTACCTTGTGTTTACTGGGATGGCTTTTTTTTTTAAGTGGAAGAAACCTTCAACAGGCACCCCGGTTTTTCGGGGTAGTGTGAGATTTCTACTTACTAAAACCTCCACACTGTGCATACGTTACCTGCTGCAATATAATGGCGTTGATTCAACGCTAGCCACGCCTCTTCGTTTAAAGTGATCCGCCCTTCAGACATGTCAAGTCTAATCTCTGTGTAACCAGTGTAACAATAAATAACTCTACGTACATAGAATAATATCAATATAATAAAATAAATTATATATTACATCTGAAAGTAAAACAATGTTATATGATATTGTAATGTTAATTAGTAATAAACAACACAAATTAATAATTCGAGTGAATCGCAATTTAAACTGAGTTATGATCGCGTCGCAAAGTGACCTCAACCATATTATAAGAAGTATACTTTGTAAAATATCTCTTGTTCTCTTTTACATGCAAGCTCATTAATATAATTTACTTTTTATCTATTATTATATATTTATTTTAAAAATCGTACATTGCAAAGCAAAACCTATCTGAGTTTAACACTTTGCGACACAATCACCTCAGTTCAAATTGCGATCTAATTTGCAATGTACACTATTTTCAAAACTACGATACAATGTATAAAATTATATTATTAATAATAATAAGTAATAATATTATTAATAATTAATAATTAATATTTTAATATAAACAAATATTAATATTATTTCAAAGAAATTAAATATTGAGATGATATATAATGATATGGCATATAATGGGCCCCTCCAACGCCCATTCCCGTGAGAACGCAACCAATATTCTTTTATCGTCTCTCCGTTATGTTACTATATATGTTCTATACAATGACGATTGCAGATAACTTATACCATCTTATTTTATCGTTGTTTTTTTTTACATAATGGCAGCAATAAAAGCTTACAAAGATGTGTTAAATAATGAAAAATATTATTTCGGGAAAGGCAATAACTTTTTGCTTTCTAGAATTTTAAATAAATGACGTCTCATGCATTTTACGTCAGTAGAATATTTTTCATTACAAGGATTTTCTTTCAAGGCTACAGTTTGTAGCGAAAGCCACAGCATAAATTCCGCAAGAAATGGAATCCCGTTGTTTTATTTGTACTTTTTCAAAAATTATATCATATTTTGTTATCTTGGAATAACGAAGGCGAATATACTCTTTCTCTTTAGCAGCCAATTTATCATACGTAGTACAAGATAGGCTGTCGTACACAAGAAGTTTGGTGCCATCAAAATAAATACATCGCCAATGATCTGTGCAAGTTCCGCCAATAATTTGTAAGCTTTTATTGCTACGACTAGCTTCAATTAAGTGCGGGTATTGTAAGTATAACACACTTTGTGTTTCAAAGCAAGAAGTCTGTCTTACAATGAGTAAAAAAAGATTTAACGATTCATCATTTAATTTATCATCTATAGACAAATCTATAGACATCTATCTATAGACATCTATATCAATTATACAGTTTAGGGGCCTCACCTCAAATCTCGATGAAATTATGCTCAATCGACGCGTTTTTGTACGAAACGAAAGAATCTGGCAGAAAAAAGTGTCGCTCTGCCCCGCGACGCGAGATATTAAACGTTAAAGTTGACAGGAATCAGGTTATGACTCCTGTCATACCGACGCCATGTAGCAACACTGAACATGTCCTGCGGCCACATACGCATGCTCAGTGGCCGCACGCGCATGCTCAGTGGCCGCACGCGCATACTCAGTGGCCGCACGCGCATGCAAAACTGCGCCAATTTTAAATATATATTTTATAAAACGAATGAAGCGCGACAATGTCGTTACTGTCAGATGCCACGAAGTTGCACGCCACGTCGCCACGCAAGTCGCAATGTTAGGGCTGATAGAATTCGGACATTTAACATATAGTCAGGATAAGTTAGTAGATTTTTTAATTCAGCATGGTGTCCTAACAGCTACAATTAAATGTAGTGAATGTGGTAGTGATATTAATATTGATAAAGAAACATTAATGTACCGATGTAGAAAACAGTACTACGTAAAAAATGAGCACAAGAAACGTGTCTCGAAGCAGTGCAATTTTAAGAAAAGTGGCAAAGCTGGTACTTGGTTCGGGAAAAGTCATCTTGACGTGGCAACAATATGTAAAATTGTTGCCTGTTTTTTAATGTTGAGACATCCACGTCAAGATGACACACAAGATGAAACTGGCGTTTCGTCGCCGACCACGATTGTTGACTGGTTCAATTTTTGCCGAGAGGTAATTATATTTTAATATATTTTCATAAATACACACACACACAAACAAAATCACGCACACACACACATGTAAAATGTATGAAACAAAATATTAATAATATAATATTATTTCTTCCTGCAGGTCTGTGTGTTCTGGGCTGAAGAACATAGTGAGAAACTTGGTGGCCCAGGATGCACAGTAGAAATCGATGAAGCAAAAATTGGAAAAAGAAAATACAATCGTGGTCGGCTCATAACAGGTCACTGGATTTTCGGAGGATATGAGCGAGGCACAAAGAAGATTTTTATCGTGCCAGTACAGGATCGAACTGAAAAGACACTTCTGGCGTGTATTAAGGAGTGGATATTGCCAGGCACTACCATCGTGTCAGATTGTTGGAAGTCTTATAATTGTTTGAAACAATGAAGGCTTCCAACATCTGACAGTAAACCACTCCTACAACTTCGTCGATTCTGAAACTGGTGAGAACTTTTTGCCATAGTTAACTATATTATTATTGTTTATTTGTATATTGTTCTAATACATTTTTAAATCTACAGGCGCGCATACGCAGCATATAGAGCGTGTTTGGAGAGAGGTTCGCGGAAATATCCCAAGGTACGGAACCAGGGAGGATCACGTCCTTGGATATTTGTGCGAATATCTCTTCAAACGCGCCTATAGCCGCTTGGAGCGTATAGAAATCTTCTTTGATGTCATCGCAGAATTATATCCTCCGACATCCACTTTTGAGGACCAGCCAGAAACATCTGACGAACCAAGTACCAGCACTGCTTGTTAGAGATACGTTTCTTGTGCTCATTTTTTACGTAGTACCGTTCTCTACATCGGTACATTAA
>JASTWP010002879.1:0-34739 GCA_030770255.1 Temnothorax ravouxi
GCAGTCAAGCTATATGGTACAATCGGGCAACGAATATGGTACCGCCCGACATGCGGCAATTATTCCAGTGTTTCGTTGTCAATAGGATCAATAGAAAGTCTGCATAATTGAATGATAGGACGTTTAGTTATACGAGTGAGGGTCTTCACCTCAGCAACTCTCACGCGTCCTTCGACATCCGGAAACACTGCAACAATTCGTCCTAGCTCCCATTTCGACAGAGGGAGCAAACCGTCGCGCACAATAACTAAATCATTGACTCTTAAATTAGGTTGGTTCTTTCGCCATTTGTACCTTTGCTGCAAGGTATGTAAGTAATCCTTTGACCAAATACGCCAAAACTGCTCAAGCATACGTTGCACACGCTGCCAACGCTAAGACGTGATCCTTAAGGTCTATGAGAAGGGACTCTTCAGGAATTGTGACCAATGGCCCCCCTATTAGAAAGTGTCCTGGAGTGAGGGAGGTGAGGTCTGTCGGATCATCGGTGAGAGGAGCAATGGGACGCAAATTTAGACACGTCTCAATCTGAGTCAATAAGGTAATAAATTCTTCAATCGATAGGGTGTGCGAGCCAATTACACGTTTTAAGTGGAGCTTTACCGATTTCACTCCCGCTTTCCAAATTCCACCGAAATGGGGGGCCGCGGAAGGAATAAACTGCCAAGTGGTTAGGCGACAATTTACCAAAAAATAGAGGGAAGAATGTTGGTACCAACAAAAATCCCTAAGAGGTGTCGTTATAATTTCTACAGGTTAGCAACACTGTTGAAGTAGTATAGCTGTCAGTTTGCGTAACTTTTTTGACATTTTGACATGTAATGTGCACGCGTGTATAATAAATATGTTACAACTGTAATAGTTTATAAATATAAATGTAAAATACATTGTGGCACTAAAATAAAATAAAATAAAATAATATAAAGTAAAATAAAGTACAATAAAATAAAAGTAAAGTAAATAAAGTAAATAAATAAGTAAGTAATAATGTAAGTAAATAAAGTAAATAAATAAAGTAAAATAAAATAAAATAAATAAACTAAAATTAAGTAAAATTAAATTAAATAAAAATAACAAAAAACAAAGTGCATAGAGGATGAACGAGGTAAAAAATGATGAATAAATTATCAGAGGCCCACAAAAAAAAGAAAAGTTGTCTGCGCCATGGACTAGACCATGGTATTTCTATGTATTTTGCCCCTACACGTCAGGATTTTTTTCTACAGCCAAAAACAAGATGTTTTTTCCCCTACAAAACACCCTGTTTTTGGCTGTAGAAAAAAAATCCTGACGTATAGAGGCAAAACTGAGGTCATATTCGGCTTCAGCAGGCGAAAATACATAGAAATACCATGGTCTAGTCCATGGCGCAAACAATTTTCTTTTTTTGTGGGCCTGTAATTATTATTATTATTATTAGTAATTAAACAATTTTAATTTGTTTAATGGTTTTTTATAACTATCACTCATAGTTGTAGCATCGTTCTTCGCACTCTGGAATCAGTTTGCCATCATCTTCAACTGCGGAATAAAACCTGTGCAAGATAAAAGAAGCATGAACGAGGAAGATAGAAAAAAGTAAATGAAGAATAGACAAATATATCAGATAATTAACTAATATTCTCATAAAATGAAAGATTATGTAAATAATTAATTTTGTTTGTTCTAGCTTTCTAGCTAACCACGTGCTTGCATAATCCCTGTTTCCTGCGGAGAAAGGGCTGAGACACAATGAGAAAAATAAGGAATAAGATAAAGGAATAAGGAATAAGGGAATGTCGCATCTCACTTTAGTACACGTATATTAAAGTGAGATGTAACATGCTTTATTCCTTATTCCTTTATCTTATTTCTTATTTTTCTCATTGTGTCTGAGCCCTAAGAGTAACGTTGCCAAATTCTAAACAAAAGTTGGAATCATATCCTAACGGCGAATATCAAAGTAGATCTGTTAATAGCAATGCGACGACAGATTGACTTGAGATCAGGTTTGTAAAATCATTTTTATTATCATTTTTTCATAGACGCTTTTGACAGATATAATCAAAGTTTATTACTATCTTATCATGTAGATTACTGAATGATGTATGTTTCTTATCCTTCAACAAACAGGATTTATTGCCAATATTTGACTCAACAAATACAGTACCCTCCATAAGTTTGGAAACACCCTACGGTTTACGGATAAAAATAGTCGCACGGCAGCGATTTGTGCAGATTTTTGGTATGAATATATCGTAAAACGTTCAAATGATGATGTACATTTCCACCTGGGACACTTGCAACAATGCCACTATAAGGCTAGGATAAACAAAAGCTATCGTTAGGCAATTGTTTCTTCCTAACGAAACGATTGTGTTTTACACTGTGATAGTGGCATTGTTGCAAGTCGCATTGTTCATTATATTGTGTGCATTTTAGATTTTCTCCTAAAATGGATAGAGATAAGAATACAGCAATCTGCAATGCAAGAATACAGCAGCCTAAAGTGGAACATGAGGGATATCATTTTCACTTGAATAAATCCTCTGGTGATACGATGTAAGAAAATATCTTACAGTAAAATTATTTGGTCATACAATATAACAAGCAAATTGAGAAAAAAGCTTGCTTCGCAGCCACAGAATGACGTTTAAAGATGTCATTAAGACATCTAAAGACGTTTTCCATATATCATTTGATGTATTTAATTAAGAATATCTTTCTCTTAGATATTACAAATGTAGTTGTAGAAAGGACAAAAATGTAAGATGTCAAGCCCGTTTGAGAGTAAGAAACGGCAACTACATTTTAACCGGGCATCACAATCACGTTAAGCCTATTTTCCAACTGGCCGATATAAAAAAAGCAATAGAGCAGTCACATCCAGGTGAAACGACAAGAGCAATCAAAAGAAGAATTGTCTCAACGTGAGTAAAAACCAATACAGTAAAAAGATACTAAATGCTATTAGAAAGATGATTAGCTACTTATGCATTTATATATTATATATTTATATATATTTACAATTAATAACTTTTGCACTTAGATGTGATAACGTGCTGGATGTGACAAATATAAAAAACGTGGAGAAATCTATTGAACGCTACAAAAGAAGAAATGTTTTGGGCAGACTCCAAAAAATTTAAACCAGTTAAAAACTTGTCTGGAAAATAAAAATTGGAGCCAATTTTTACAATTTGACGAAACAAATTCATTTACAGCAGAATTTGTTGTTAAAAACGACGACGTCAAAGCTGTTATTTTTATAGATACCAATTTGACAGACAAGTTAACGAAAAACATAGATCATTTGACCATTTTTATTGATCATTTGCGACCGTGCCTCAATTGAATAACAATAACTGTCAATATTATGGACAATTGTCATTAGACACAATGACAGAGTAAGTAAAACAATTTAAAACGTATTGCTTAAATAATTAGTTCATATCAATGTAAATATGTGACTAAATAAAATGTTTCTCAAATTTTAGACGTTTCCAATCGTTTACACAATAATGCAAAGTCGCACTACTGAAAACTATACAGATGTTTTCAGTAAAATTTGCAATATTGTAAAAATCCGTCCAACAAAAGCGATATCTGATTTCGAAAAAGCGGAACGAAATGCGCTACAAATAGCCTTTCCTGGCATTAAAGTCATTGGCTGCTTTTTTCATTACAGCCAGGTAATAAGAATAACAACACACATGATAATAAACATGAAATGCACTTTCTCTTATATCGCTTTCTTATTACAAGCGTTGGTACATAATGCCAAAAAGCATAAGATATTAAAGGGCGAACAAAAAGAAGTAAGATATGGTGCAGTGAGGTTGCTCATATCTTTAGCCTTGTTGCCTGAGGTTTTAATAGAGGAAGGCTTCCATATAATCTCCACGGTTACTTTTCTGAATTGTAAATATGTACAGTCATTTTTTAATTATTATTACGATACGTGGATTAAGGGTTTCAAACCCGAGTCGTTCTGCGTATATAAGCAGTTTGATAGAACAAACAATATATTAGAGCGACATAATAGAGAGCTGAAGGAAAGCCTGAATACGCATTCAACAATCGTCGCATTTTTAGGTATGTTGTTAACACTGTGTTACACTTATTTCCAAAATATTTTTACTGTTCTTATAATGAAATAATATTTACAAAAAACTTGACGGAACATCAAAAAAGCATATACAGCATGTTCAATCATCCCACGTTTTGGGCAAGATCGCAGTGCAATGCGTTTGAGAAGAAGAAATATATTAAAGAAATTTGGCAGAAATTTGAAAATTTGGCAGAGATAGATTTGCTACAAATATTATACGAGCTGTCCGAATTAGTGGGAGAAGAAATAAAGTTATAAACATGTTTCTATTTTATATTCATTTCAATTTTAAGTTTCCTTGTTGTTTCACAGATACAGACTTGCGATTCTTTAATTTTTCATAACTCATACTTCTTCTTGATCTTCTGTTTGCAATACATCCCTGGCGGAAATATTTCTACAAAATTTAAAAAAAAATAAAAGTGTGCTACAAAAAACTATAAAATATAATTGCCAGAATCTATTAAAATCTACATAAATTTGAGAAGTGCTACAGAATTTTACATAAAAATGCTAGAATTGGAACACTTTTGTAAATTTATGTATTTTTTTTATTGGATCTTGATCTATAAATTTGTCGGTGAAACTACGTCAAACTACAACTAATACTGATATTCTACACATTTCTATGTCTATTTGAGTACAGTAGACTACAAGGAAATACTACCCTGGTGGAAATAATTTTACAAATTTTTATGAATAACTACAACTTTTTGGATGTACTATGAACAAAATAAAAAATAAAATTTACTTCTCTCGTTAAACATTATTTTATTGCTAAAAATCTTGATTACGTGCAAGCTTAATTAAATACATTTATATTGTACTTAGAAAATTTGCTTACCACCGCTGGATTTGAACCTAAAACCCGAGCTGAAACCCCTGGCTCTTGAGTCAGTCACCTTCCGCACTGTGCTACAACATTGATTGATGAAGGCGTTTCTTATTGTCTATATATGTTACACTTATTGTTAGCAGACGTACGGAAGGTGTTAGTTCTTAATAAAGTCGGTTTATTATACAAGGCAGGACCTCACCGACAAACTTTGAGGAATGATAGGTCACACAAAAGGGATCATTTTTTGTTAGGAACATATGGTCGCTAACGCGTCCATCGAAAATCAGCCGATTTCAATCAAATTGTTTTGGCATCAAGTTGCTTCTTTCTAAGTTACTTGTGTTCAAAACTCTAAAAATGTTGTCTATAATTAAGAGACTATCACCATATAGTATGCAGATAGTCATGTTCAATTTTAAAATGTCATAAACCAATTGCATAGCCGTATTAGCGTCTTAAGATATAACTTAAGACTGTCTTGAAATAACATCCAACTATGAATAACGGCCATATAGTCTCTTAATTTTAGACAAAATTTTTAGAGTTATATTGCTACAACTTGATCTATAAATTACGGAACAAAACTACGTCAAACTACTACTATTAACTACTATTAAAAATTTGGGAATCAATATAATCTTAAAAAATTAAAATATTTGCTTACTTGTAGAATACTACAATTATTTATAAATGACTATAGAAATCTGCCACAATTTACATATCGTAAAACTATGCAAATTAGAATCTAATCCAGTTTTTAGTTTCTCATAAAATACTACAATTTTATACAAATAGTAACAAATACCGATTTGTTTGTACAGCTAAAAAATTTATTACAATTATGGCTAATTAAAATTTGTAATTTTTAGTTAAATGTTACAAGTTTTTACACAAATCGTCCAAAATTCATCTATTATATTAATAATTTCTTAATTCGCAGAAGTCAAAATACTTATGTTTTTATTTTCGTGTAGTCTGTTGTAAAGTCCAATAGAAAAATACATAAATGTACAATTTTTTACCTTTATATATTTTTGATTCGTGAATGATTGTAATTTTGCATATATACAATACTACAAGATCTTACAGAAAATGACAAAATCCTTAAGTCTTTTACAGCTCGTGAATTCATGAAAATCTACATAAATTTGCTTTTTGTAGATGTTTATAAGATATTACAAGTTTACATGGAAATTAACAGACCTTCAACCAAACTTTTCACCTTTCCATGGAAAATTGTAGTATCTTATAAAAATCTAAAAAAGCGAATACATGTAGATTTTCATGAATTCACGATTCGTAAAAAGCTAAGAATTTTGTCGTTTTTTAGAGGACCTTGTAGTATTATATGCGAAATTACAATCATTCACGAGTCAGAAATTTAATAAGGTAAAAAATTGTACATTTGTGTATTTTTCTATTGGGTCTTACAGTGTCACGTCCCAATGAGCCGCGGCCGCGGAAACGGTGCTCGGGTCGTTCACGGGACTGGGTCGCTTTATCGGGTCGTCGGACCGAAAGATCCTACCCGGGGATACCCGCGACCGAGGTGATTCGCTAGCCGGAAACTCGCTACCAAACCGTTTGTCCGATCCGTACCCTCACCGGGAGGTTCAAGTTAAACAACGCGACACCCTGATTTAACGGGTTCGACAAGTATCGCTCAAAAGAACTTTCTGCCCTAGTACACGCATAGCATTCGAAGGTGGGACGATAGTCGGCTAAAACCTTGGCACACTCGCTGCACGTTGGAAACTCCGTTAGTGGCCCGAATTGCACGAAGTGTCTCAGGGTGCCCTCAAAATCTTGCCGGAGGGGCTGGTATCTACCGAGCTGGCAATCTTCGCAAATAATGACTCCGGTGGTTTTATTTCGGAAGAATAGTGACCACACGCAGACGCCGGTCATCAACCACGCTCTAAGGGGGCTAGGGGGCGGAATTATTCCTGGGGACTGTCGATTTACAGGGTGCCCGGGGCACATGGGCAACGAAATATCAGCCCTTTATTTGAGTGATAGCGATTATCGTTGGTTCGCGCTCTAGGTATTGCTCTCCCCCTTCGTGCTCCACTGAGCGTCTCACGTCAAGAAATATCTCGCTACACGTGGTACATGCGGAAGGGTTTTTAATTTCACCGAGCACGACGTCGCACGAATCACACTCTTCGACCTTGTAGCGGTACCCGATGTGCATGTAGTGACGGACCAGGAGGTCGTATTGGCTGCGCTGTTCGCTGGTCAGATCGCGGAAGCACTCTTCGCAAAGGTAGTGTCTACTGTTTCGGTTTTGGTGACAAATAGTGAAAACGCAAACGGCGCGGGATAACCAATTTCGGCGCGCGATTCTGGAGGCTAGCGGCGTTAAGCGGCGCGTGGGGCGTCGCGTCGGGAGTCCACTCATGCCGCGCTGATTAAATCTAGGGGCGTCGTCACTTACCTTTATTCGTCGAGTTCTATAGGATGCTCGGCGGTGCCCCGATGCTCAGGCGTGCGGGTGTCGTATCGCGCGTGGATCTCGGCACGGCGTCGGTAATAGTAGCCTCGGCGGGGGTCGTCCTCCCTGATGGACTCGATGAACTTATACGGCGGGGTCGACGGTCTCTCAGGCTCCGTGATGCGGGTTAGTCGATATGGCCGGTTCTCGAACAACGTGTGGTAATTCGCGCGTGATTCCTCTTTACTTAGCGGTATGTAAGGCAGATGGCGATTGTCACTCGCAGTTCTGCATTGGGTAAGGATCCAACCCCTGGTGCCCGAGGTGGTGATCGGTTTACAGAGATTGGTACACGTTACGTCACTGATTATTTTGGGAGTAGCGCCCGCCTTGCGCGCGGGGCTCGCGGCAAAGTATTGTTCGTATTCTGGGTCCTCGCGGTATTCGACTCCTAGCACTGGATTGAGAGAGGAGGCGTGGAGGAGACGGTTTAGTCTTCGAGTTCGGTGTTTAAGTCCTGCTCGCCGCCCTTTCGGCATCTATCTTCATTTAGTTGGATATTACCAAGAAAGCTACGCTCCAGTGGTCCCTATCGCCACGTTTTCACAGGGGTAGCGTGCCGCGCGTACAGCACTGCCACGAGCGTGGGTGTAGCGCAGGAAGAGCTGGAGGTCAACTTTACGCGATGCGTTCCTGTTGCGATAGCGAGTGAGCGTGCCGCGCGTGCAGCACTGCCCCTCTTCACACGCTCGCAAACGATAGCGTGCCGCTCGTACAGCACTGTTTCAGATGCAGATGTGACGCAAAAGGAAGGCTTAAAATTGGCATACTCTTATGGGTTACTCAACGAACTGATCTTGCGGCGGGGGATTGGCGTAGGATGTGTAGGATTAGTAGAAGAATTTATGAAATGCAGAAGCTCGATTTAAATGACAGTGTATTACAAAAGAGTTATACAGATTCTTATACAAAAACTAAAGTTAGGTTACAAATGCATAAACTACAATTAAACCTTCGATGAATTTAAAGAGTGACCGTGCCTGGTTCTGTTTCAAGATGGCGCGGGGTGACGCTAAGGCCACGCGGTGACGCTACAGAATCAAGATGGCGCGAGGTGACGCTACAGAGCGCGTGGTGACGCTTAAAACGCTACGCCGCGTGGTGACGCTACAGAGCGCGTGGTGACGCTTGAGACGCTGAGCCACGTGGTGACGCTTGAAAGTACACGAGGTGATGCTGTCGAATATTACAATATGAAAATACACGAGGTTATGCTGCCGAATATTACAAATGAGAAAATACACAAGATTATGCCGTCGAATATTACGATATAAAAACACACGAGGTTATGCTGCCGAATATTACAAGTGAGAAAATACACAAGGTTATGCCGTCGAATATTACAATATGAAAATACACGAGGTTATGCTGTCGAATGTTACAAGTGAGAAAATACACAAGGTTATACTAATACGCGTGAGTTTGAGAGTTTGGATGTAGGAGGATATAGAAGATTTCGGATATAGGAGGATGTAATGCTTACTCTGAGCTGGAGAGTCGAGCTCACTACCGGAGGATAACTGCGAGAATACTGACTGCGTCCCTTGGGATGCTCGCTCTTATATTTCCATTCGCTTGGTGGCGGGGGTGGTTGAGTGGAAGGGTTAAGTTATCGAGAGGGAGAAGGGTTGCGTCACTGGTCACCTCGATTTCCCTCCTTATATGGACATGTCTTCGGTTTTCCGTCCGTCGGGTGGTGGGGGTAGTTAAGTGGAAGGGTTGAGTTATCGAGAGGAAAGGAGTTGCGTCATCGGTCGCTTCGCTTTCCCTCCTTATATGGACATGTCTTCGGTTTTCCGTTCGTCGGGTGGTGGGGGTAGTTGAGTGGAAGGGTTGAGTTGTCGAGAGGAAAAGAGTTGCGTCATCGGTCGCTTCGCTTTCCCTCCTTATATGGACATGTCTTCGGTTTTCCGTTCGTCGGGTGGTGGGGGTAGTTGAGTGGAAGGGTTGAGTTGTCGAGAGGAAAAGAAGGATAGTTCTCCATATTGACTTATTATCTATGGTAACCCCTCATTTATATAGTGACATGGCAACCTATCGTCTATATGGTAACTTATCGTTCAAATGGTAACATGGTGACTTATCATCTACATGGTAACTTACCGTCTACATGGTAACATGGTAACTTATCATCCATATGGTAACTTATCGTCTAAATGGTAACATGGTAACTTATCGTCCACATGGTAACTTATTGTTCAAATGGTAATATGGTGACTTATCATCTACATGGTAACTTACCGTCTACATGGTAACATGGTAACTTATCATCCATATGGTAACTTATCGTCTAAATAAAGGTTTCAAATTTTCCGTGGGTGGATGTAACAACAGCAAATTATACGAAAATAAAAACATAAGTATTTTGACTTCTGCAATTTAAGGAGTTATTAATAATAGATAAATTTTGAAAGATTTGTGTAAAAACTTGTAACATTTAACTAAAAAATACAAATTTTAATTAGCCATAATTGTAATACATTTTTGAGTTGTACAAACAAATTGGTATTTGTTACTATTCGTACAAAATTGTAGTATTTTATGAGAAACTAAAAACTGAATTGGATTCTAAATTGCAAAGTTTTACGATACGTAAATTATGGTAGATTTCTGTAGTCATTTATAAATCATTGTAGTATTCTACAAGTAAACAGATATTTTAATTTTTTAAGATTTTGTTTCTTCTAAAATTTCTAAAATTTGTAGATCTATGTACTATTTTTTATTAAATTGCAGTTTTTCATGAAATATTACTTGCAATAATTTCTTGATTTGAGAGCATTGTAATTTATGGTACTATTTCGTAGATATTTCTACAAAAAAATAATTATTTCTACAAAAAATTAAATATTTCAACAGAAATATACAAATTTCTATTTTTAGTCAAATTTTGTAGTTATTCATAGAAATTTTTTCCGCCAGGGATGGTTTCTATTTTTCATCTTGCTACACAGTTGTCTCCTTTAAGAATCGATCCTCAATTTTTGGAGAAACTTCATATTTCCATATCAGATCTGAAATCCAAATAACAATACAGTACCCTCCATAAGTTTGGAAACATCCTACGTTTTACAGATAAATAGTCGCACAGCAACGATCTGTGCATATTTTTGATAAGAATATATCGTATAATATATAAGACATTCAATTGATGATATACATTTCCAGCTGGGACCTGGGAGATCTATTAACAAGAAAAAAAAACTTCAATGGGCTAATACTCTTAGCTAATAAATCTCAGCTGCGATTTCTTTGCAGCTATGTATCCTTTAAGGTTCTTAGCTGCTAGGCGCCGTCTCACTGTTGACTCACTCACTGGAGTTTCTCTGCATGTGTTAAGTTCAGCGGTCAAATCACGGACAGAACTCCGAGCACTTCGGTGTTGCAAAATGATCATCCGACATATTTTCGGTATGTACAAGTGTTGCAAGTGTCTTAGGTGGAAATGTACATCATTATTTAAACGTTTTACGATATATTTATACCAAAAATCTGCACAAATCGCTGCCGTGCGACTATTTTTATCCGTAAAACGTAGGGTGTTTCCAAACATATGGAGGGTACTGTATTTGTTGAGTCAAATATTGGCAATAAATCCTGTTTGTTGAAGAATAAGAAACATACATCATTCAGTAATCTACATGATAAGATAGTGATAAACTTTGATTATATCTGTCAAAAGCGTCTATGAAAAAATGATAATAAAAATGATTTTACAAACCTGATCTCAAGTCAATCTGTCGTCGCATTGCTATTAACAGATCTACTCTGATATTCGCCGTTAGGATATGATTCCAACTTTTGTTTAGAATTTGGCAACGTTACTCTTAGGGCTCAGACACAATGAGAAAAATAAGGAATAAGATAAAGGAATAAGGAATAAAGCATGTTACATCTCACTTTAATATACGTGTATTAAAGTGAGATGCGACATTCCCTTATGCCTTATTCCTTTATCTTATTTTTTATTTTTCTCATTGTGTCTCAGCCCTTTCTCCGCAGGGAACAGGGATTTTGCAAGCACGTGGTTAGCTGGAAAGCTAGAACAAACAAAATTAATTATTTACATAATCTTTTATTTTATGAGAATATTAGTTAATTATCTGATATATTTGTCTATTCTTCATTTACTTCTTTCTATCTTCCTCGTTTATGCTTCTTTTATCTTGCACAGGTTTTATTCCGCAGTTGAAGATGATGGCAAACTGATTCCAGAGTGCGAAGAACGATGCTACAACTATGAGTGATAGTTATCGAAAACCATTGAACAAATTAAAATTGTTTAATTACTAATAATAATAATAATTACAGGCCTACAAAAAAAAATTGTTTGCGCCATGGACTAGACCATGGTATTCCTATGTATTTTCGCTTGCTGAAACCGAATATGACCTCAGTTTTGCCTCTATACGTCAGGATTTTTTTCTACAGCCAAAAACAGGATGTTTTGTAGAGGCAAAATTATTTACTTATTTTATTATTTACTTATTTATTTACTTATTTATTCACTTATTTATTTATTCACTTATTTATTTATTTACTTATATATTACTTATTACTTAATACTTATTTATTTACTTTATTTACTTCACTTTTATTTTATTGTACTTTATTTTATTTTATATTATTTTATTTTATTTTATTTTAGTGCCACAATGTATTTTACATTTATATTTATAAACTATTGCAGTCGTAACATATTTATTATACACGCGTGCACATTACATGTCAAAATGTCAAAAAAGTTACGCAAATTTGAAACGCCGATAAGAAGCCATTAGTAGAGTAATCGTTTACTAATTTTAGTGGATGGCCTTGGTGGTTAAACAGACGAACACCGCAATATATGCTTTGTGGGTGCGTTGACCTTGGCCCACAATAGGTAATACGTGGATTGGTCCGGCGTAGTCTACTCCACAGTGTTGAAAGGGAGGGGTAAGTGTGACTTGGGAGGCTTGAAGATTACCCATGAGCTGTTTAATTGGCAATGCTTTTTGACGAACGCAAGCAACACATTTGTGAATGTGATGTTTAACAAGATTGCGAGCGCCTAATATCCAGAAGTTTTGCCTTAAGATTCGTAACGTTAATTGTGGTCCGCCGTGGAGCACTTGTTTATAAGCATGATCAATTATATAAGCTCGGATATACGATGACGTGGTAAGATGAGGGGATGCTTTTCATTATGCGACAGCAGAGAACGCTCCAAGCGCCCACCAACACGCAAGAGCCCCTGGCAGTCCAAGAACGGACTCAAATTTTTTAATTTACTAGACTTCAATGACCTTGTTTGCTTCTTAATAACCTAAATATAGTGAAGCCCTTGAATATAGCCAATCCAAAACTGTCTAGCTCGTTTAATATTATCGTTCAAAGATGAATCAGCGGGAGACATCTTGTTACTGCCTATCCGCGTAAAAAGGGTACCTTTAAATTGTATACAATAAGCAGTGATCCGAAGAAGTTTCGGCCATGACGAAACGTTATATGGCAAGTCCCACTCTACATTCTCATTTATAGTTAGATGTACTGAAGTAGAGCGTTCCTCCGAACTAACATCGGCCGTTAAGGTTACGGGCTGGTCTGGCCAGAAAGTGGAGTGGGCACGCAGCCACGGAGGGCCAGTCCACCAGAGTGGATGGTTCTTAAGTTTCTTGGCGGTGCCGCCGCGTGACGCACAGTCCGCAGGATTATTTTTCGTGTCTACATAAAGCCACTGTGCTGATGGTATACGAGTTTGAATATCAGAAACTCTACCGGCCACAAACGTTTTCCAATAGGATGGATGGCATTTGAGCCAAGCAAGTGTGACCATGGAGTCAGACCAACAATAGATAGGGACCTGATCTAATTTTAGAGCGCCTTGTACAAATTCTACAAGTCGTGCAAGCAATACAGCCGCACACAATTCTAAGCGGGGAACACTTATAGTTTTGATAGGCGACACCTTAGACTTTCCTATGAAAAGTGTTACGTTAAAATTATCTAACGTCAAAATGACGGGTATATACACTACCGCCGCATAGGCGCGAGTGGAAGCGTCAGCAAATCCATGTAGTTCACAACCAAGTGTAGAGTTGGTTTGCTGTGTCCAGCGTGGTATCAAGAGGACCTTTAGATGGAGCAAATCTTGACAAAACAAATTCCAACGCTCCTCAAGGTCAGCGGGAAATGCAGAGTCCCAGTCAATGCGTCGAATCCACAGTTCCTGCATAAGTATCTTCGCCGTAATCAGGGGTAATCCAACCCAATGGATCATAAATACGAGCAATAACGGACAACACCGAGCGTTTAGTCAACGTCTCTAAGGTGGGAAGCTGTAAGTCGAATTTAAAGCAGTCTAGCTGGGGATTCCAGTTAATACCTAATACTTTCATGGAAGGTTCCTCCTCTAAAGAAAGTTGATCTAAATTAACACAATCTGAAATAGGAATTTCGGTTAAGAGCTCATCGTAATTTGTCGCCCATTTCCGTAAATGAAAGCCTCCTAGTTTCAACAAGAGAATCAGTTGTCGTCGCATTTCTAAGATAGTGGAGACATCGTCTGCTCCATACAAAGCGTCATCCACGTAAGTATCCTCTTCCAAAACAACAATTGCCAGAGAATAAAGAGATCCTTCATCGATACATAGTTGGAGTAAGACTCGCATAGCAAGGTATGGGGCCGCAGCGGTTCCATAAGTGACCGTTAACAAGCGGTAAATCAGGAGTGGTAAGTCAGGATGGGGACGCAACAAAATCCGTTGATTTGACGGAACATTTTTGCAATGTCCGCGATAAAAACTAGACGATGTTTTCGCCAGCGCATTATAATCGAAGGAAGGTTTCTCTGAAGCTTGGGCTCGATCATAAGGTAATCATTGAGCGAGGCTCCATTAGTAGTAAGGCTTGAGGCGTTGAAGACCACTCGCAAGGGTGAGGTCGTACTTTTCTTAAAAACGGGGTGATGCGGGATGTAGAAAAAGGAGCCCGGCGCTGTCTCGTGTGGTAGAATTGGGGTCATGTGCCCGAGGCCTTTGTATTCGCGGAGACATTCACTATACGCCTCATGCAATTTAGGATTTCGTGCTAATCGTCTCTTTAATCTATCCCAGCATTTAGACGCAGTCTGAAAAGAGTCACTTAAATCGACAGATATACCTTTAAACGGCAATCGTACCATATATTGGCCATTTGGCAATCGAGAGTGAGTAGATGAGAAGTGTTCTTCGCACAGTCTTTCCTCCTTGCTCAAAGGGCTGGAGGCTTTAGGAGGCTCTTCTATTTCTCAAAAACGCTTTAGCAAATTATCCACATCTGGCAGAACAGAGCAATGTAACGTGCTAACATGAGATGCGGAATGATTCTCGTTAACGGGGCCAAGTAGTATCCATCCAAAGATGGTATGTTGAGCCACGGGAGTATCACTGGGTCCTCGTCGTAGGCCATTTAACAAGATAGAGCCGTATAAATCCGCTCCTATCAGCATTTCGATAGATTCTCGGCTAGAGGGATCACCGTCGGCAAGGTGTAGTCCTCGCAAGTGAGGATACTCTTGACTGCAAATAGATTGAGCAGGGCAATAAGAAGTGAGCGTAGAAAAAACCAGCGCGTTGACAGGGATTGACGGGCCATTGCCATTGCATGAGCTTAAATTCAGATAAATCGTGTAATTAGCTGTACCCGTTGATTGACCTCCTAAACCGGAGACTTTTACGTGGGTTTTTTGGCGCTTTGCCTTTAGCAGTTGCGCAACCCTTTCAGTAATAAATGTGGCTTTTGAACCCGGATCGATTAACGCTCAAATACGACAAGATCTGCCATTCGGAATTCTTACGAGTACTCGGGCAGTAGCAAGTAAAATAGAGCATTTAGAATTTTCCTGTCTCCTAGAAGTAAGAACTTTTAATGACAAATTGGTTGAGGTCGTGTCACTTACCGAGATGTCCGAGGCGGGAGATTTTGTCGGAGTGGTTACCTAGTGGCATTATCCTCCACGTCACTCTCGTAATGCAGCAAAGTGTGATGTCTACGTTTGCAGCGGGTGCAACGCCCCTGAGATGGACAATCCCGAGGAAAATGCCCTATACGCAAGCAGTTAAAACAGCAGTGGTGCTGCTTCTCAAGCGCCCGACGCTGCTCAGAAGAAAGAGATTTGAATTGATTACATTGTGATAACGCATGAGATGCCTGACAAGATAAACATTTCGATGTAGACACGGCGGATACATGGGACTTAGTTCCAGCTGAACGGTTAAATTTCATAGAAGAATTATCAACGGAACGGTTAACGGCTTCCAATGCTCGAATTCTAGTAGAAAGAAAACTATTTAAATCGTGATGTGACGATACGCGTATTCGTCACTAGCGCTACGGCCCTGTCGGCCACCTAGCGCCTATTCAACGTGCACTCCTGTGCCCGAGCGGTGGGACAGCTTGAGCGGTGGGGCAGACCAAGCGGTAGGGCAGCCCCCACCGCCCTCACTCGGGGTATAAATAGGGGACTCGAGCCGACTCGAGTCACCAGTCCTGTCCGACTCCTGTTCCCGACACGACCGCTCTCTGAGACCGCTTCACCACGTTGGGCGCTCCCAACGACTTCCTCCGTACAGAGAACGGGTGCTCTCGTTCTCACCTGGGCGCTCCCAGGGTACGGGCCTCCCCAGCTGGGTGCTCCCGGTTGGTATTACCTGCCCTTTCCTGCCTCTGGGTCGAGCGCTCCCAACCCTTTCCGCCGTACGGAAGACGGGCGCTCTCATCTTCAAGCCGGGCGCTCCCGGTGTACGGACCGCTCAGTTGGGTGCTCCCGACTGAGCTCCTGACCAACCTACCTGCCCGCGAATCCACAAGGCAACCGTGCCTCTGCGCCGATACGCGAATCCGTAAGGCAACAGTGCCTCCGTACTTGCCCGCAAATCCGTCAGGCAGCCGCGCCTCCGCGCCTGTCCGCGAGTCCCTTTCGTTTCGACCGCGTCTCAACCCGGCACACGTACACTGCGGCTCAGCGGAGCAACACACACACACACGCACCGACACTCACGCCCTCCATCAAACTGTATTGTAAATAGTGAGAATAAACAGCTTTGTGTAAAACCAGTGTCTCCACGTTTTCTTACCCTGTCATGGCGAGCGAATTCCGAGCGAGAAAACGCGAACGTTACATGGCGCCCGAACAGGGACCTGATCCGTGAGACATTGGTTCGTTCTCCCATCTAACTCATGAAGAGCTGGATCTATCAATTATCGAAAGCCGAGTTGGCGGCCGAATTAGAAAGGCTAGAGGTCGACCCCAGCGGTACGATCGATACTCTCCGACACAGACTACGAGATTTCGTGGACGCTAACCCGGAGTACAAATATTCCGTGAAGAAGGACGAGCCGGAGAACATAATGGCCGATAACCAAACGAACAACCGGCCCGACCCGGCGAAAGTCATGGATCAAATCCTGAAGTAGGGATGCCACTTTGACGGAAAGGACCCACTCGCGTTTCTAGAACGAGTGGAGGAATTACGCCAGGGATACGGGTACTCCGGAGACCAGCTCCTACTGGGACTACCGGAACTGCTACGGGGAGATACTCTCCTTTGTTACCGCAATAATCAGGCGGCATGAGACTCATGGGAGGATTTCCAAAGAGACTTCCGTAACCAGTTCTTACCCCGGCGATACCGCGCGCAACTGTCGCGAGAAATTCAGGGGCAGTTTCAAAAACCCGACGAGCCTTTCCACAAATACGCGACGGCTCTGCTTACGAGCATGCAACAAGCCAAAGAATTTTCGGCGGACGATCAACTCGAACGGCTCTACGATAATATGAGTTCCGAGTATAAATATTACATCCGCCTAGATGACGTCACCAGTCTAGGAGACCTGCACGCACGCGCCGCAGAGTATGAAGCTATCGGAGAGCAAAACCGCAAGCGGGAGGCCGAGCGAAGGACGGCGGTTGCTCCGTCCGTTGCCAGTACAACGTACAACCGGGAGGAGTGCTGCTGGCGCTGTAAACAGCGCGGACACACCCGGTTAGACTGCAAACGGCTGGCCAAGAAGTTCTGCTCTCGATGCGGCAAGGACGGCGTCCTCACCCGCGATTGTCACCCGACGCCGGGAAATGCCGCACGGGCCGGGGGCAAAGCCGCCGCCACCCGGGCCCCGCCACCGTCCGAGTAACTTACCAGCCTCGGCCGCACATCTCCGTCCGCATACGACACCGCGCTATGCGGGCGTTGATCGACACGGGCTCCGAGGTGTCCTTTATTAATACGGACACCGCCTGCTACGCGGAGAACCTCGGATTTCCGACCCGACAGGGGACAAGCTCCGTTAATCTGGCGGACGGAGGGTCCACCACGATACCCGGGACCATGACGCTCCCGGTGAGGATTGGCCGGAAGGTGCTTGAGCACGACTTCCTGATTATGCCATCGCTACAGAGCGCCGTGTTAATCGGCGTCGCCTTGTGGGCCCGGACCGGAATCGTCCTACAGGCAACCGCACCGCGCAAATACGCGCCGACCTCCGAATGCGGAGCCGTAGCCCAGGGACTAGCCTCCCAAACCCCCGACGAGGAGCGTCGCCTCCAGGAGTTTCTTTCCAGGGAACTCGCCCTATTCGAGGGCATCCGCGGTCCGACCGACCAAATAGCGCACCAGATCCGGGTGAAGACCGACCGACCCATTAAGCAACGCTACCGACCCCAAAACCCGGCCATGCAGGCAGTCATCAACCGGGAGGTGGAGAAGATGGAACAAGAAGGCGTAATCGAGCCCTCCCACGGAGCGTGGAGTTCGCCCATTGTGCTGGTTCGAAAGAAAGACGGGGCGTACCGATTCTGCATTGACTTCCGGCAAGTGAACGGAGTCACAGAAAAGGACGCATACCCTCTACCGCAAGTCATGGCCACCTTGGATAAACTCCGGGGAGCCCGGTATCTGTCAACGCTAGACCTGAAGAATGGGTACTGGCAGATACCACTAGCACCCGATAGCCGGCCAGTCACCGCCTTTACGGTACCAGGAAAAGGCCTTATGCAGTTTCGGGTAATGCCGTTTGGCCTCCACTCCGCACCAGCCACCTTCCAGCGACTACTCGACGAAATACTAAGACCGGACCTAGCACCACACGTCCTTGTATACCTGGATGACATCATCGTGGTCAGTCGCACCTTTGGGGAACACCTCCGATTACTGAGCGAAGTATTCCGCCGCCTTCGAGAGGCTAAGCTCCGCCTGAACCCGGAGAAGTATCACTTCTGCCGAGACCAATTCCGATACTTGGGCCACGTTGTGGGCCGTTATGGCCTCCGGACCGACCCGGACAAGGTAAGCGCGGTGGCGCGATGGCCAGCGCCGACAACCGTACGCAAGGTACGACAATTCCTGGGCATGGCCTCATGGTACCGGCGATTCGTGGCCAATTTTTCAACGGTGGCCGCCCCGCTCACTCGCCTGACCAAGAAGGGGGTAAAGTGAGTCTGGGGACCGGAAGAGGAAAGCGCCTTCAAGCGCCTGAAGGAAGCATTGACCTCCGCCCCCGTACTGGCCTGCCCGGACTTCGACCGCCGGTTTGTACTCCAGACGGACGCTAGCTCATGCGGATTGGGGGCTGTGCTAACCCAACACCAGGAAGAGGGGGAACGAGTGGTAGCGTATGCTAGTCGGACGCTCAATGGCGCGGA
Organism: Temnothorax ravouxi; assembly: GCA_030770255.1. Taxonomy (NCBI): domain Eukaryota; kingdom Metazoa; phylum Arthropoda; class Insecta; order Hymenoptera; family Formicidae; genus Temnothorax; species Temnothorax ravouxi. The sequence goes on from JASTWP010002879.1 coordinate 19,082, forward strand.
GAAGAATTACAGCGCCACCGAGCTGGAGTGCCTCGCGATTGTCTGGGGCATCCGGAAAATGCGAGGATACCTCGAAGGGTATTCCTTCACCGTGGTGACCGACCACCAGTCCCTCCGGTGGCTGCAGCGCCTGGAAGAACCCACCGGTCGACTGGACCGTTGGCTGTTCGAACTACAACAGTACGACTTTGACGTACGATACCGGAAGGGCAGCCTCAATAAGGTCGCAGACGCGCTTTCACGCCAACCAGAGGTATGCGAGGCGCAGACCGCCCCAAAGTGTCAATGGTACCGGCGGATCCTGAACAGCGTGAAGCAGCGCCCCACCGAGTTTCCCGACTACCGCATCCAGAACGAGCGACTATATCGCCACATACTACATAACGTAGATTTCCGGGAGGTCGACCCGACGGAGCAATGGAAACAGTGCGTTCCAAAGGAGGAGCGGGCCCCGACCCTGCAGCGACACCACGAGGACCCCACAGAGGGTCACTTTGGGGTCGCTAAAACTATAGCCCGCATGGCCTAATTATTCTATTGGCCGGGGATGTTCTAAGACATCACCCGCTATGTCCGGCAATGCCCGACTTGCCTGGCGCACAAGGCACCTACGACCAAGCCGGCCGGGAACCTCCACACGGCACTTGTTACCGAGCCCTGGCGGCAGGTGACCCTAGATCTCGTCGGCCCGCTGCCCCGATCCACCCAGGGCCATGCCTGGCTATTAGTTATGCAGGACCAATTTTCGAAGTGGGTCGAACTTAAGCCCCTACGCCGGGCTACCGCTGCCGCCGTTACTAAGGCAATCCTCGACCGGATCGTATTCCAACACGGGTGCCCCGACCAGATTATCTCCGACAACGGGACGCAATTAAAATCGGACCAACTCAAAGGAGTCTTACGGGCATTCCAGATCGAGCACCAAACTACCCCCGTGAGGGCACCCCACTGCAACCCGGTTGAGCGCACCAACCGGACAATAAAAACCATGGTCGTTCAATATGTAGGAAAGAACCATCGGCATTGGGACGAACACCTCTCGCCGCTGCAGTTCGCCTATAACACTGCCCGACACGAGGCCACCAAGCACCCCGGCGTACCTCAACCATGGACGGGAGCTCGCCCTCCCGCACCCGGAGGACCGCCGCCACGCAGCAAATGCGACCCCTCACCGACCCGACAGCGGCTGGAAAAAGCCTACGAGGTAGTACGGGTCAACCTGGCCCGAGCCTTTCAGCGACAAAAGACCCACTACAACCTGAGACGGCGGGATTGGCGACCCCGCATCGGAGACCTGGTTTGGAAGAGGGAGTACCCGCTCTCAAAGAAAGCTACGGGCTTTAACACCTAGCTAGCCCCCTGCTTTACCGGCCCGCTCGAAGTAAGGAAGATTATCTCGCCCGTTATAGTCGACTTGCGCAACACCCGGGGACGTTGGCATAGACACGTACACGTGCAGGACTTGAAAAACGCGCCGGAACCTCGCGCCCCGTGTCAACAAACGCGCACGTAGACACCGGCCGGAGCGTTTCGCGAACAATGGCCCCGCATTCCTGAGTCGAAAACCGCGCAAAAGGGAAAAAGAAACACACGTTCGCTACCGGTATAAAAGCCCGCAACGCGAAAAGCTCGCCAGTCGTCTTCCGATAACGAGCCCGTTAATATGGATCGACGCGCGAAACTCTAGGAGCTTTTTGGGGACATAGACGACCTGGACGATCTATCGGAGGAACCGATCGACGCCGGGCCGACCACCAGCCCGGCGGACGTCCCCCGCCGCCAGGCCCCCACTGGCGAAAGAGTAGCGGTTCCCCGTTCGGCCAATGTGGGGACGCGAATCCAGCGGAGTGACAACGAAACTCGTCGCCGCGCCGCCATCTTCCTCACGGAAGTGCCGGTGCACTCGACCAGGCGGTCACCAGCAGCCCGCGTAAGGGCGAACCTGCGGCCGTCAGAGCGCGAGCAGAACCTCGATCGGCCCCCGGCAAGGCCGCACCAACCACGGCCCCGACGACCAAGGCCGCCCAACGCCTGGACAAGCCACCCCCGGCCCCGTCTAGTAAACCGACCACACGGCCACCCGCCTCCACGCCCCCGGCCCCTACCACGCCACCCTGTTCTCGGACCTCGGGAAGCAACGCCAGAAGGGACACACCACGGACCACCGCCGGAACACGGGTGACCGCCACCGGGACGCTGAACGACACGCCAGCCTGCGCCGTGGCCACGCCGGGTCGCCCCTTTCTGACCACGGCACAACCCTCCGGTCCATCAGGTCCCTGCCCACCCCTGACCCTCGAGATAGCTCACATCTCGGAAACCTCCCTCCTACGCGACCAGATCTGGATCCCGCTACCCACTGGCGAAAGAGTAGCGGTTCCCCGTTCGGCCATGGTGCGCAACCGCAAGTACCGCGCCCGGGTTGGCGGCTCCCGATGGGTCCTACGGTTCGACCCACGGGGCAACCTGACGTCGTGCCAGCGCCGATAAAATAAGAAATATGTAGTAGCTTAACCGTAGTAATAAAAGCGAGTAAACCTATGCCTGCGTTGCAGACACGTGAATTCCAAACACGCTCCCAGCACGTGATGATCACCTCCGTACGTCTTTATATACTGCAGAGGCGGAGACTCTGATCACGGTCCCAGCACGTGATGATCACCTCCGTACGTCCTTCTATTGGGGTAGACGCGTGAACTCCAATCACGCTCCAACGCGTGAGGATCACTTCCTTACGTCCTTCTATACAGCAAACGCGTGAACTTCAAACACGCTCCAAGCACGTGATGATCACTTGTTCGGAGGTGCGACGTTTATCTGGCGTAGCCCATATATCTCCACGCGAAAAAACTAATTTTCTTAATTCGCAATCAATTGGCCTGGTCAATTTGGCTCTCACTTTCTCCGTAAACGCCACTTACTGCATTATTATAGGATGTGCCAGTCAGATCGCTCCAAAATACTGGATGGCCGCCGTTGAACTAATGCCGATAAGAATCCGGCTCGAAGGACCAAATTTTGTTCAAACACGGCGAGGTAATCCTCCGAATAAATAAATGGAGCACACTTTGACTCATGGAGAACACGTAGACTTTATTTCAGCTGATGATTGCGTACAATTCTCGACTTCGAGTAAAATGCTAGAATCTTCGAATCGCTAATAAGAACAGTCGGGATTACAATCTATCCGCGACGAGGTACGAGGCAGTTCTGCCGAATTTCGTATGAACAGATAGTATCTTACATGGAGGGTGTGACGTCCTGGGTGATGCGAAGTGGCTCGATTCGGCAGAACGTCTCCGTCGAATGGGTTCTTCTTCCGCTGTTAAGGGGGTAAAACCTTAGGATAAATAGCTGTTGTTCGGCGATGTGGACTATGGCTCCTCGGGTCCGTTGAAGGTAGGTGTTTCAATAATTTTATCTTCCTTTTCTTTTTTTTATATAAAAGAGTATAATATTTATTGTAGAATTCCAAGATACAAGTGGTTTATGTGGAGGATGGAACGAGTAGTATACGATGTGTAAGGTTTCTTGGCCCGTTCCACACTCTCAGTCGAGTGGGCGAACGGTGCTTTTATATATTTCTGGAAACGGTAGTGGGAGGTGACCGCACCTCATCACAATGAGTCATAGGGCGGTGTTTAGCGGATGTGAGTCTACTTCTACCTGTGCGGCTCGCTTGCCAGCAATGAGTCATAAGGTGGTGTCTTGAAATTCTTTACCTTATATGGTCATGGGTTTTGCTTCACCTCGGCATGTCCATATATGGTTCTACGCGAGGACTGGATTCCACTCAAATGAGTCATTTAGTGACCTCGTTTCTATTTCTATTCTAGTAGCGATTCGTAACGAGAGTAATATCTTCTTTTATTATAAAATCTCAACATGATTTTTGTTTCAAAGGAATATAAGAAATCTTTAATAAATTGAGTTTAATTATATAAATATTATTTAACTTCTTTTAGACATACTTTACATAAAGTAGAATAATTCAATTATACAATTAAAATAATTAATAGCATGTCCAAAGCATCAAAGATATTGCTCTCTTTGTCTAACAGTTACTAATATTCGCATCTCGCTTGGATTCGCGTTTCTACGTGGCGCATGATACAATTCTATCCTTTTCAGGTTCGTGAATGACGCTTCGGCGATTGACGCTCGATGATAATATTATTTTCAGTAAGTATATATATAAATATATTAGTTAATAACAATGTTAATAAAAAGTGTTGTTAGCAGTAGTAATAATGAGTCTAATATTATGTTAATAATATTACATGTGAGTAGAAATGGTTAGCATTCTCATTAGTATAGCAGATCAATGAAATTAAATTGTTTATGTAATAAGATTCTTATTATTTTTATATCTTGGAAACGGTCGGGAATTCAATAAGGGTGTATAGGAAATATATTGCAGGACTTTCACTAAAGTATAATATAACATTAAAAAATTTTATTGTTAATATAAGTATTTATTAGTAACAAATTATTTGTTAAACAATTTGGCAATTTTAATTCACATATTGATATATTTTTATAAAGTTATTAACGAAGAGTGTGTGTGTGCTATTAGAATTCGTTTATACAAGAATTAGTTTTCTATTATTATATATATTTTATAAATAAACATTCGCAGAAATAAATGTTGTAGTTATTTTTTATAGAGCTATCAATGGAGAGGGTGCACGTGTTATCGAAATTCGTTTATACAAGAATGAGTTTTATTATGGGGTGTCGGGACACGAATAGAGGTATGTATTTCTTCGATTAATTAGGTATAGGAGTTTATTAAAAAGTATGCTTTATATATTATTTTCAAGGAAAAATGTTCAGGTTATTAGTGTATATAAAAAGGGATTTTTAACCATTGTGATTTACGGGACATTATAATCTAAATTCCCCTGTCCTGAGAACTGCCTGGGGATATAGATGTACAACTATGTCACGGGGCAGTTTTCGGGACTTTTGCTTTATACCGGGTGGTTTTCTCTTTAGAATTTTGTGTAGCCTTTATTAATAGACTGACAATGTTTTAACTTACATCAAAGTTATTATACACTTCCTGGAGTATAGGTTAAAAATATTTATTGACGTGATTAATAATTTATTTATAATTGTTTATAAAAATAAGTTGCAAAAATAAATGATTATGTAGTAGATATTTTTCTATCAAATGATTCTAATAGTTATTCTTTATACGCGCCTTTATTGTTTTTATTACGGACTATTCGTTTTCTATTTTATTTTAATTTTATTAGGAATCTATATGGCTATCTTCGTCTTACTCTCTACGGGTTGGTATTAAACTATCCTCGTCTCTCGTACTAAAGTCATTCGCTAATAATGAATAACTTTCAATCTCGTTTATTAAATTAATTAGTACAATTAGAAAATCGGGATTAACGCTATCAGTGTTTAGAAACATGGCGAATTCCATTTTTATCATAATAATTAAGTGTCAAAATTTTCGTTCAAAAATGAAATTTGTTAATCTTAAAATGTTTAAAAGGGTCAAATATTAAGGTAAAAGTAATATGGTCTTTCTAAGTTTAAATGGTAGGAAATTTAAGATGGCGGACATAAAACTTTAATAATTCATAACTCGTAAACGGTAAGGAATAGAAAGATGGGATTTCTTTTGTTGTATTTAAGTAATTGAGGACTACATTTTAGGGTGTTTAAAATTTTTGTGTTTTATGGATTTCCATAATTTTTAATTATATCCTAAAATTGAAAAGAGATATTAAGTAGGGGTTTTTGTAGGATTACTTGACAGGTTCTGCTAAGTGTCTGTAGTGATTTTATTAATTATTTTTAATAATAATTTTACAATAATTTTTATCGTTAATTAGTCTGTTTTAAAAGATATGAGAATGGTTTATTAACAAAAGTTGTTGGACTTTTAATAATGGTTCCAATGGTGATATTAATTAGGTCTGTTAATAACGTAAATTAATTGTTTATAACAATCATGTTTAGAAAATGTTAATAAAATAATTATTATTTTAGTGTGGTAGTGTTCTTCAGGTACAAAAGGCTATATTTTTATAATCGGTTTGCTTTTAATTAATTTATATTTTATTTCGATTTTCTTGATATATTCTTATAGAACATGGCATTTCTTTCCGTTAGATCCCGGTCAAACTGAATTTATATTGCATAATAATGAATCTTATAAGGTTTGTATAATCAATGAATAGCAATGAGCAGTTAATTTTATTGACTCTGGGGACTTTCAATAAGTAATTGTCCAAAGTTCATAGTCTGATTTATGAAAATGGGGCTTAAGTTTGAAAATGAGCCTTTAGGCGGTCATATTCTTTAGGCTTGTTTTTGCTGTTTTAAGAACACATAAGGGCGTGTCAGCTGAGTGATTATTGTGACAGTTAAATTAAGGGGTGTATTATAATTTAATATTGTTTTCAGGTGCTGTGCAACAAGGATAAAAAGAAAAATTTTATGCGGCTAAAGTGATGTACCGTCAGACGTGACACATGTAATTGTGACTTGCTCGCTTTATCTGTTTCTAAGTGCAAATGCGTATGCTCATCTTATCCGATTGTTACTGCAAAAATACATGCACACACATATTATTACTTTTTTTAGGAGGACATATTAATATAATGCAATTAAGCATTTTATTTTCTGTTATAATGAAATACAAAAGCCAACAAAAGCAGAGGTGGATATCGATGGTAATAATCTAATGTCACGTCCCAATGAGCCGCGGCCGCGGAAACGGTGCTCGGGTCGTTCACGGGACTGGGTCGCTTTATCGGGTCGTCGGACCGAAAGATCCTACCCGGGGATACCCGCGACCGAGGTGATTCGCTAGCCGGAAACTCGCTACCAAACCGTTTGTCCGATCCGTACCCTCACCGGGAGGTTCAAGTTAAACAACGCGACACCCTGATTTAACGGGTTCGACAAGTATCGCTCAAAAGAACTTTCTGCCCTAGTACACGCATAGCATTCGAAGGTGGGACGATAGTCGGCTAAAACCTTGGCACACTCGCTGCACGTTGGAAACTCCGTTAGTGGCCCGAATTGCACGAAGTGTCTCAGGGTGCCCTCAAAATCTTGCCGGAGGGGCTGGTATCTACCGAGCTGGCAATCTTCGCAAATAATGACTCCGGTGGTTTTATTTCGGAAGAATAGTGACCACACGCAGACGCCGGTCATCAACCACGCTCTAAGGGGGCTAGGGGGCGGAATTATTCCTGGGGACTGTCGATTTACAGGGTGCCCGGGGCACATGGGCAACGAAATATCAGCCCTTTATTTGAGTGATAGCGATTATCGTTGGTTCGCGCTCTAGGTATTGCTCTCCCCCTTCGTGCTCCACTGAGCGTCTCACGTCAAGAAATATCTCGCTACACGTGGTACATGCGGAAGGGTTTTTAATTTCACCGAGCACGACGTCGCACGAATCACACTCTTCGACCTTGTAGCGGTACCCGATGTGCATGTAGTGACGGACCAGGAGGTCGTATTGGCTGCGCTGTTCGCTGGTCAGATCGCGGAAGCACTCTTCGCAAAGGTAGTGTCTACTGTTTCGGTTTTGGTGACAAATAGTGAAAACGCAAACGGCGCGGGATAACCAATTTCGGCGCGCGATTCTGGAGGCTAGCGGCGTTAAGCGGCGCGTGGGGCGTCGCGTCGGGAGTCCACTCATGCCGCGCTGATTAAATCTAGGGGCGTCGTCACTTACCTTTATTCGTCGAGTTCTATAGGATGCTCGGCGGTGCCCCGATGCTCAGGCGTGCGGGTGTCGTATCGCGCGTGGATCTCGGCACGGCGTCGGTAATAGTAGCCTCGGCGGGGGTCGTCCTCCCTGATGGACTCGATGAACTTATACGGCGGGGTCGACGGTCTCTCAGGCTCCGTGATGCGGGTTAGTCGATATGGCCGGTTCTCGAACAACGTGTGGTAATTCGCGCGTGATTCCTCTTTACTTAGCGGTATGTAAGGCAGATGGCGATTGTCACTCGCAGTTCTGCATTGGGTAAGGATCCAACCCCTGGTGCCCGAGGTGGTGATCGGTTTACAGAGATTGGTACACGTTACGTCACTGATTATTTTGGGAGTAGCGCCCGCCTTGCGCGCGGGGCTCGCGGCAAAGTATTGTTCGTATTCTGGGTCCTCGCGGTATTCGACTCCTAGCACTGGATTGAGAGAGGAGGCGTGGAGGAGACGGTTTAGTCTTCGAGTTCGGTGTTTAAGTCCTGCTCGCCGCCCTTTCGGCATCTATCTTCATTTAGTTGGACATTACCAAGAAAGCTACGCTCCAGTGGTCCCTATCGCCACGTTTTCACAGGGGTAGCGTGCCGCGCGTACAGCACTGCCACGAGCGTGGGTGTAGCGCAGGAAGAGCTGGAGGTCAACTTTACGCGATGCGTTCCTGTTGCGATAGCGAGTGAGCGTGCCGCGCGTGCAGCACTGCCCCTCTTTACACGCTCGCAAACGATAGCGTGCCGCTCGTACAGCACTGTTTCAGATGCAGATGTGACGCAAAAGGAAGGCTTAAAATTGGCATACTCTTATGGGTTACTCAACGAACTGATCTTGCGGCGGGGGATTGGCGTAGGATGTGTAGGATTAGTAGAAGAATTTATGAAATGCAGAAGCTCGATTTAAATGACAGTGTATTACAAAAGAGTTATACAGATTCTTATACAAAAACTAAAGTTAGGTTACAAATGCATAAACTACAATTAAACCTTCGATGAATTTAAAGAGTGACCGTGCCTGGTTCTGTTTCAAGATGGCGCGGGGTGACGCTAAGGCCACGCGGTGACGCTACAGAATCAAGATGGCGCGAGGTGACGCTACAGAGCGCGTGGTGACGCTTAAAACGCTACGCCGCGTGGTGACGCTACAGAGCGCGTGGTGACGCTTGAGACGCTGAGCCACGTGGTGACGCTTGAAAGTACACGAGGTGATGCTGTCGAATATTACAATATGAAAATACACGAGGTTATGCTGCCGAATATTACAAATGAGAAAATACACAAGGTTATGCCGTCGAATATTACGATATAAAAACACACGAGGTTATGCTGCCGAATATTACAAGTGAGAAAATACACAAGGTTATGCCGTCGAATATTACAATATGAAAATACACGAGGTTATGCTGTCGAATGTTACAAGTGAGAAAATACACAAGGTTATACTAATACGCGTGAGTTTGAGAGTTTGGATGTAGGAGGATATAGAAGATTTCGGATATAGGAGGATGTAATGCTTACTCTGAGCTGGAGAGTCGAGCTCACTACCGGAGGATAACTGCGAGAATACTGACTGCGTCCCTTGGGATGCTCGCTCTTATATTTCCATTCGCTTGGTGGCGGGGGTGGTTGAGTGGAAGGGTTAAGTTATCGAGAGGGAGAAGGGTTGCGTCACTGGTCACCTCGATTTCTCTCCTTATATGGACATGTCTTCGGTTTTCCGTCCGTCGGGTGGTGGGGGTAGTTAAGTGGAAGGGTTGAGTTATCGAGAGGAAAGGAGTTGCGTCATCGGTCGCTTCGCTTTCCCTCCTTATATGGACATGTCTTCGGTTTTCCGTTCGTCGGGTGGTGGGGGTAGTTGAGTGGAAGGGTTGAGTTGTCGAGAGGAAAAGAGTTGCGTCATCGGTCGCTTCGCTTTCCCTCCTTATATGGACATGTCTTCGGTTTTCCGTTCGTCGGGTGGTGGGGGTAGTTGAGTGGAAGGGTTGAGTTGTCGAGAGGAAAAGAAGGATAGTTCTCCATATTGACTTATTATCTATGGTAACCTCTTATTTATATAGTGACATGGCAACCTATCGTCTATATGGTAACTTATCGTTCAAATGGTAACATGGTGACTTATCATCTACATGGTAACTTACCGTCCACATGGTAACATGGTAACTTATCATCCATATGGTAACTTATCGTCTAAATGGTAACATGGTAACTTATCGTCCACATGGTAACTTATTGTTCAAATGGTAATATGGTGACTTATCATCTACATGGTAACTTACCGTCCACATGGTAACATGGTAACTTATCATCCATATGGTAACTTATCGTCTAAATAAAGGTTTCAAATTTTCCGTGGGTGGATGTAACATCATTTAGCGAATGACTTCAGTACGAGAGACGAGGATAGTTTAATACCAACCCGTAGAGAGTAAGACGAAGATAGCCATATAGATTCCTAATAAAATTAAAATAAAATAGAAAACGAATAGTCCGTAATAAAAACAATAAAGGCGCATATAAAGAATAACTATTAGAATCATTTGATAGAAAAACATTTACTACATAATCATTTATTTTTGCAACCTATTTTTATAAACAATTATAAATAAATTATTAACCGTGTCAATAAATATTTTTAACCTATACTCCAGGTAGTGTATAATAACTTTTATGTAAACTAAAATATTGTCACTCCATTAATGAAAGCTACACAAAATTCTAAAGAGAAAACCACCCGGTATAAGGTAAAAGGCGGCAAAACTGCCCCTTGACATAGTTCTAAATATATGTAGCTAGGCAGTTTTAACGCCATTGAAATTTGGATTTTAATTTCTCATAAACCACAATGGTCAAAAATCCCTTTTTCTATACAATGATAACATCATCTTTTCCCTCGAAAATAAAGTATAAACCATAAATCTTATTAAACTCCTACACCTAATTAATCATAAAGATACATACCTCCGTTCGAGCAACAACCCCCCTGAAATATATACATATTAACAGAAACCCAGGTATATACGATCTGCCTGTATACATAGACTCTGCATCAGCACACCTACAAATAATAATAATAACTTTTATTTATGCGTTTGTTTATTTACCAAATATTTATAACAATAAAATGAACTTTTATATGAAAAAAATAATTTTATTATAAAAACAAAACTGTGCGAGGAAAAGGAATATAACTATATCAATATGTGCATTAAAAATTGCTAAATTGTTTAACAAATAATTTGTTACTAATAAATACTTATATTAACAATGAAATTTTTTAATGTTATATTATACTTTAGTGAAAGTCCTGCAATATATTTCCTATACACCCTTATCAAATTCCCGACCGTTTCCAAGATATAAAAATAATAAGAATCTTATTACATAAACAATTTAATTTTATTGATCTGCTATACTAATGAGAATGCTAACCATTTCTACTCACATGTAATATTATTAACATAATATTAGACTCATTATTACTATTGCTAACAACACTTTTTATTAACATTGTTATTGACAAATATATATCTATATATAAACACTTACTGAAATAATATTATCATCGAGCGTCAATCGCCGAAGCGTCACTCACGAACCTGAAAAGGATAGAATTGTATCATGCGCCACGTAGAAACGCGAATCCAAGCGAGATGCGAATATTAGTAACTGTTAGACAAAGAGGGCAATATCTTTGATACTTTGGACATGCTATTAATTATTTGAATTGTATAATTGAATTATTCTACTTTATGTAAAGTATGTCTAAAGGAAGTTAAATAATATTTAACATATATTTGTATACTTTAAACTCAATTTATTAAAGATTTCTTATATTCTTTTGAAACAAAAATCATGTTGAGATTTTATAATAAAAAAAGATATTACTCTCGTTACGAATCGCTACTAGAATAGAAATAGAAACGAGGTCACTAAGTGACTCATTTGAGTGGAATCCAGTCCTCCCGTAGAACCATATATGGACATGCCGAGGTGAAGCGAAGCCCATGACCATATAAGGAAAAGAATTTCAAGACCCCACCTTATGACTCATTGCTGGCAAGCGAGCCGCACAGGTAGAAGTAGACTCATATCCGTTAGACACCGCCCTATGACTCATTGTAACGAGGTGCGGTCACCTCCCACTACCGTTTCCAGAAATATATAAAAGCACCGTTCGCCCACTCGACTGAGAGTGTGGAACGGGCCAAGAAACCTTACACATCGTATACTACTCGTTCCATCCTCCACATAAACCACTTGTATCTTGGAATTCTACAATAAATATTATACTCTTTTATATAAAAAAAAAAAGAAAAGGAAGATAAAATTATTGAAACACCTACCTTCAACGGACCCGAGGAGCCATAGTCCACATCGCCGAACAACAGCTATTTATCCTGGGGTTTTACCCCCTTAACAGCGGAAGAAGAACCCATTCGACGGAGACGTTCTGCCGGATCGACCCACCTCGCATCACCCAGGACGTGAGGACGTCACACACTCACAATCCGATAGTTTCGGATTTCACGTCAATCCGTTGGACCGCAAGTGCACTAAACGTACTATACTCTCGGAGGTGGCGCGTATCTACGACCCCCTGGGATTGCTGGCTCCACTCACGTTCAGCGCGAAATGTCTCATCCAGCGCTTGTGGAAGCTCAAGCTGGAATGGGACGACGAGCCTCCGACCGATATCTATCGCGATTGGGATCGTTTCCAGGCGGAAATCGACAAGCTCGCTTTCCTACGCATTCCTCGCACGTTTGACACACGCAATGTCATTTGCCGTGAACTGCATGGCTTTTGTGATGCCAGTGAACTGGGCTACGGGGCCGTGATTTATTTACGTTTTGTCACCCGGGATGGTGTAGTCGTTCGTTTGCTCTGCGCGAGATCTAAAGTGGCACCGCTCCGGTCCGTCTTTATTCCACGTTTAGAGCTCTGTGCAGCTTTGCTACTCTCTAGACTCATCACTTACGTGCGTCAAGTCCTCAAGGGACACCTCGAGATCGACGCCGAAAACGCGTGGTCGGATTCCGAGGTGGCTCTTGCGTGGATTCGCTCGTCTCCACACAAGTAGAAGACATTTGTTCGCAACCGTGTCGCTCTTATTCAAGGGAAACTTCCGGTCTCTGCTTGGGGCCACGTCAATACGGAATCCAATCCGGCGGATCATTGCTCCCGCGGACTTTATCCTCGAGATCTGGTAGCTAATACGATGTGGTGGACGGGCCCCGAATGGCTCGTGCACTTCGAGCCCCAAAATGAACCTACCTCTCGTTTAGATATTCTTCCTACGGAGAAGGAACGAATCGCGGTTCTTGTCGCGCTCGATTCACCCGACGTGGTTTATACTTTATTGGATAAATTCTCGTCGTTAGACAAAATCTGTCGAATAATCGCGTATATGTTTCGCTTTGTAAATAGGTTTCGCGTTAAGTCGACTCACGCGTCCTTGGCCATTGATCAGCTCGAGCTGCATTCCGCACTACTGATCATAGTAAAATTAGTGCAAGCGGATGCATTCCGAGAGGAAATAGACCGGCTTAGGGTCGGGAAGGGGATTCCTAAGCCTCTTCTCAAGCTCGCTCCCTTTCTCGATCCCTCGGGCGTCCTCAGGGTGGGCGGTAGACTCGTGCAGTCAGCGCTGCCGTTCGAGAACAAGCACCCCGCACTCCTACCTAGCAAACATCGACTCACGGAGCTCGTGATCGAGCAGATGCACTACGCTCACCTCCACCCGGGTAGACGCGCGATGCAGTACTTATTAGCTCGCAGGTTTTGGATTCTCGGAGTACACCGCGCAATTCGACGTGTGCTTTCGCGATGCCATAAGTGTTTCCGAGCCAATCCTCGCGCTACTCCACCTTTCATGGCGACCCTGCCGGCTGAGCGAGTCAGTCAGGTCAAGCCATTCTCGATTACGGGAGTCGATTTCGCGGGACCATTCTCGTTGGTCACCCGTCGAGCCCGTGGAGTCTCCTCCTTCAAAGCATATGTCTGTTTGTTCGTCTGCTTCGCAATCAAAGCTATTCACCTGGAGGTAGTACTTTCGTTGTCTACGGATTCATTCCTAGCTGCGTTGCAACGATTCGTGGCGTAACGCGGACGCTGCTCGCTCCTTTATAGCGACTGCGGCACTAATTTCGTGGGGGCCGCGCGCAAACTCGAGACTCACATGAGCCTCGCGGCGGAGCGAGAGAGAATCAAGTGGACATTCAATCCTCCCTCAGCGCCCCACTTCGGGGGCCTCTGGGAGTCGGGCGTCCGGTCTTTCAAAACCCACCTGCGACGAGTGGTGGGCGACCAAGTCTTGACGATCGAGGAGTTTACTACGGTTCTCGCACAAATCGAGGCCGTCTTGAACTCTCGTCCCCTCTGCCCCGTGAGTACCGATCCGTCAGACCTCGAGGTCCTATCCCCGGGGCATTTCCTTACCATGGAGCCCCTGGTATCCATTCCCACGCACGACGTGACTCCCGTGCCTGTTAATCGTCTGAGTCGATGGCAGCTCATTCAGCGAATCCACCAGGACTTCTGGAAACGCTGGCACCAGGAGTATCTCAACACGCTCCAACAGCGTCCCAAATGGTTGAACTCCGTGAATCAGATCGCTGTCGGCTCGCTGGTCCTCATCAAGGACGCCAACATGTCCCCGTTACGTTGGAAACGTGGACGCGTGGAGGCGCTACACCCGGGTAGCGATGGCGTCTCACGTGTCGCCACGGTGCGGGTGGCGGATGGCTCGGTCGTGCGCCCCCTTGTGAAATTGTGCCCCCTACCAATGGGCACCGTTCCACAGGCGACTGTCACCGTTTAAATTTTAAAATACAACACGTATTTTGGTGGGCGGTATATTTGGCGCTCGCCAAATTGTATATATAGTTCTCCTTAGTTTAGTTATGTACATACTATTTTGATTATCTCTCGTTTAACGTATTTCGGGACTCGCGCGAAACGTCGGCGGATCGCGATCGACACGCGTAATCGATGTTTCCGCGACTCACCAATCGGTGCTGCCCTCGTTCACCCCACGAGGGCACCCGTCTAACGAAGAGCAAGTACTCCCGCTCCCGACACTTACAGCGCCGGAGCACGAACACTCTCTCACAAGAAGTCCTTCGTTTAACACGTCTCGGGGTGCACACGCACTACGCTATACCGTCGGATTCCGAAATCCAGAAGGTTCGCCAGATCGACGGCCTTCCGTGCTTGCTTGCTTTGCTGCCTGCCTTGCTTGCCCCGCTGTTTGCTTGCTGCCTGCCTTAGCCCGTTGCCTTGCTGCACGTGCCACCACGAGCTTGCACGAGACGGATCTTCGAGGAGACGACGGCATCCCGAACGGTGAGTCGCATGCCTTTTACATCGATTCTCGCTTTCTATTCGCTTTGGGGAGGCATTACACACCTCCCCTGGTCCTTCGAGTCACGCTTATCGCAAATCCGGGGACGGCTCCACCGCGAGCAATTATAATGAACTCATTTGTTTATTAGTATCATGATGTTTGCAATACAAACTAAGAAAAACAACCGTCTTAACAGTAATAATTCAGTATTTTGATTGCATGTTTTTATAAGAGAACATGTAATATGTTTACTTACAGTATTGTCTTGCTTTCGAATAAGTCCTACAGGAGGTGCGTCTGTTCCTTCACGGCTTCTTATTTCTTCAAAATTGTGTGCAGTTACTGTAAATAAATAGAAAATTCTTTCTCTCCCTCTCTCTCTCTCTCTCTCTCGCTCTCTCTTTATCTATCTCTCTCTTTTGGATTTTTAAAATTTTATCTTTAACAATTTGAAGCATTTACTTCAACAATATTGAAAGGTATTTTGAATATTAAGTATTTAATAATCAAAGATATTTGCAATGCATGTTTACCTTTAAATTCGTCAAAGTATGCAACAATCTTTCTTTAAAGTTCC